>JASFXZ010000076.1:600000-810920 GCA_032209605.1 Mactromeris polynyma | reverse complement strand
CAAACCAACCCAACAAAAACCACCCCACCCCCCCCCCCCCCCCAACCCCCCCCCCCCCCCCCACACCCCCCCCCACACCCCCCCCCCCCCCCCCACCCAACACCCCCCCCCCCCCCACACCCCCCCCCACCCACCCTCCCCCCAAACCCCCCCACAACCCCCACCACCCCCACCCCACACCCCCCCCCCCTACCCCCCACCCCCACCCCACCCCCCAACACACCACCACACCCCCCCCAACACACCCCCAACACCACCCCCCCCACCCCCCCACCACCCCCACCACCCCCCCCCCCCCCCACCCCCCTCCAACAAACCCCCCCCCCACCACCCCCCCCACCACCCACACCCCACCCCCCACCCAACCACCCCCCCCCCCCCCACCAACCCACCCACACCACCCAACAACACCCCAACCCCCCACCACCCCCCCCCACCCCCACCCCCCCACAACCCCTCCCCACCACACCCAACCCCCCACCCCCCCACCAACCCACCACCCCCCCCACACCCCCCCCCACCCCCCCCCCCCCACCACAACCACCCAACCCACACAAAAACCCCACACCACAACCCCACCCCACCCCAACCCAACCACCAACACCCCCCCCCTACAAACACCACTCCACACCCCCTACCCCCAACCCCCACCCCCCCCCACCCACACCCCCCCCACACCCAACAACACCCCCCCAACCCCCCCACACCCCCCCCCCCACCCCCCCCCCCCACCACCCCAAACAACACCAACCCACCCCCCAACCACCCCCCCCCCCCCACAACCCCCCCCCACCCCCCCCCCCCAACCCCCCCCCACCCAACCCCCCCCCCCCCCCCCACCCCCCCCCCCCCAACCCCCACCACCCCCCCCCCCCAAACCCCACAACCAACCAACAAAACCCCCCCCCCCCACCACCCACCAACCAACACACCCCCCCCCCCACCCCCCCACACAACCACCCCACACCCCTTCCCCCCCACCCCCAACACCCACCCACCCACCACCCCCCCCCCCCCACCAACCAACCCCACACCCCACACACCCACCCCCCACCCACCAAACCACCCCCCCACAACCACCCCCCCCCCCCACACAACCCCCACCACCTACCCTCCAACCACAACCCACCAACCCCCACCCACCCTCCCCAACCCCCCCACCTACCCACCACCCCACTCCCCACCCCACCACACCAACCCCCAACCCCCCCCCCCCCCCCACACCCCCCCACCCCCACCTCACCCCCCCCACCCCACCACCACCCCACCCGCCCACCCCTACCCCACCCCCCACACCCCCCCTCCCACCCCCCCCATCCCACAACACCACCCCCAACCCCAACCCCCCCCACCCCCCAACCCCCCCAACCCCCCCCCCAACCCACACACCCACCTCCACACTAACCTTCTCTTTACCGTCATGTTTCTAATTAGTGTAGTAAAGTTACTGTTTTATGCTATTTTACTACTGAAATGATACTTGATATAGGCTGCGATACGATTCCATTTATCATGATCTACATTAAATTCAAGTGACATCAACCCAAAATAAGTATTTCCTAGGATGTTTGACAGGCTGACTTTTATCCATGTCACCGAATTGTCCCCTGTTAATACTAAAGCGGTTTAATTAAAGTTTTACTTGAATGACACCTGCTGAATAGAATAAAAAGTGCATTGAGTGAAATAATTATCGTTCTTGGCTATTCACGGCTCAAAACAAACCCTTTCATGTCAGACTTGGTAACCGGTTACTATCGTGGGCGTCGTCTTAAGACTACGGTTAGTATATATACAATTTTGAGAATAGTTCAACATACAGAAAGTTAAATGTTAATTTACCTCAACTTGGCACAGCTCTTCTGTTAAAACAGACGATGAAAATGATGTAATACTCTTAGTCTATTTGGTCACTTTCTTATTATTTATAAGAACAATCGGACTCATATTGCCATATGGACGGTTGGGGATAATAAATGGGGTAACCCTACTGTCGGGACCCGAAAACAGAAGGAGAAACTCAAACTTGAACCATCTTTGTTTCCTTTAGATTGGCTTTCGTCATTGAGCATTGGTTGCGACATTTAAAGGTATACTTGCTTGAAGAATTTATTTCGCAGAGACGTATTTTACAAGTTCAGGACCATACTATGAATTGTATCACGACATGTATAATGCCATTGGCTAGCTGACAGAGAACATGCAGAATACGGAAACATTGTATGAAGTGTTGGGATCAGGAAGTATTCGTTGATAGTTGCACTGGTTACTTCTAAACGCCAAGGGCAGTAACTGTTGCGTGGAGTTGGAGATATTCACTGCGCGAACTAAGTCTTATCGCCCCTCCACAAACCCTAATTCGTGTATTGTTATTGCTTTCTTTTTTGTACCTTTAAAATTTCTTCGCGCGGTGCCTCTTTTTTACAATCATACTAACGTCTCATTAAAATTTATCTTATTTGGTTATTATTGTTTTAAGAAGTACTGAAGACTAAAATTGCGTAATTGTCAAAAAGATATCATACATGAAACCAATCGGAAAGACAAAAAAAAGAAAAAAGGGCACAAACATAAACAAGATATATCTTTTAAAAAGATGGTCGGCGCAATTTGAAGGTTAAGATTTGTTGTGCAACATAACACAATGCCAAGAGGTTACGTTTGCTGGTCACTCGATTATGCTACACTATAGTAACTCCGATATATGTAAGGGGAGATGACTTCGTAGAAGATTGGGGAAAAATTAGTCCGTAGTGAGATTAGTCATAGACAGTTTAGTCTTCGGCAATTTCCCGAAGGGTTGACTAACAACACTACTTATTAGATAAATCTTGAAAGATAAAATAAATCTACTTTCAGAAAATAGATCGGTAATTTTACAGTTATTCTGTGGATTTCGGTAATTTAACGTACCCTTTATCGAAAGGTTAACCAA
The DNA here is from genome assembly GCA_032209605.1 of Mactromeris polynyma. Lineage (NCBI taxonomy): Eukaryota > Metazoa > Mollusca > Bivalvia > Venerida > Mactridae > Mactromeris > Mactromeris polynyma. The sequence goes on along the minus strand of JASFXZ010000076.1, from coordinate 807,985 downwards.
TCCGCGTCAAGGTTACAAACGTTGTTCGTTTAAAGAGAAATTGCATTGGTGGTTAACTTAAGATTTGATTGGTTAACACAACACTGATACTAGTATGCAAATAGCAAAGCCATGTTAGTATGGCTGCGCCGAAAAAGGCACAAACCTTATTGGTGAACATTTGAGTACCGCCAGCGAGCGGTCAGTAGCTAAAACACCACTTTGAGTTTAAACCACGATTAAGTGCGCACACAACCAGACGTGCAATCTCCCAAACATAAATGTTCCTGCAGACTTCAAAGGTGCCGCGTCTCGACTTGTTAGATCAACAGTATTTGGCAAAATGTTGGATGCGACGCGGGTCGAAAATGTTTTCTCGCATACTTCAAGACGCGATTTCTTAATTTGCAATCGTCGTGGGTGGTTATTTTGTAATGATGCACATTAGATGTTTGTAGAATTGGACGTTAAATGTTTTAAGTGTTTGATGTAATAAAAACGACCGGGCGTAATCCCAGAAAATAGACCCTGTACATTTGAATTTTTTCTTTCTATACTTTATACAATTGTAAGATAACTGACAACTTTGATATGTACAACTGTATTGTGTAATTGTATATTATTGTTTACTTCACTGCTTTGTAAAGTACATTGAAATACATGTTAACAAAATAAAACATCGCATGTTTGTGTTGTATCATTATTGAAGTTATTGAAGGAGTTGAATAAAATGGAGAGCTTAGTATTAATTTTATTCAACGAGTTCAATGAATTTGAAACTAAACAACACGAATATTCAATATTATTCACATACCCGACACATTGAGGTAGAAAGACCCATCCATACTTGACCACGTCATAATACACAGCAGCGTCGCGAAATTATTCGGCTATTGAATTAAAGAACCGTAAAAGTAGTCCCATTCACATCCATCAGTATTTTATCTTTTTTCTTGAACATTATATATATCTAACAATTCGCTAATTAAACTTAATCTAAAAAACACCTGGCATTATTAAAATTATAAGATGACGTCATAACATAATCAAGTCTCTGACGTCATTTAGTATACACGCGTTCAGTGAGTCTGTTCCATCTATATGAGTCGAATTGCTGTCAAGTGTGCGGAATCGAAATGATGTTGATTGATCAAGCGCTGAGCTCGTCGAATAAAAACATGCTATTGTTTAAAGTTCATACGTCTACTGGCAATGTTTTGATGACGTCAAAAACACGAATCGCTTATGATGGAATAACATTGCTGAATTGGATAGGTAGGTTCGGTGAAATGTAAAAGACATGCTTAGTAAGTCATAACTAGCAAGTTTACCAATAATGTTATTATATTCATTTTTTTATGTTTTTGTTGTAGTGCTCATGAGAATTCTTATGTAAAACGTCAAATGCTGGAGATGTAAACTTAGGGTAGGGCCCTAGATTATGTTGTTAACACTTTTGGCCAAAACCTTTTGTAAACATGTATGCACAAGTTATATGTAGGCTATGTTTGTGCAAATATGATAGTTGTATGTATAAATGCAATAAAATATGATTTTAAACAAACATATCATTACTCATTTGTTAAATGTGAATAAGTAGGTGTAGGGGTTTCATTTAGGGTGCTCTGTTCAGTTGCCTATTATATGCACACTGTGCCATATGATGTTATGGCATCGTGGAAACATCTACGGGTATGTGATAAAAATCATTGCTGTCTTTCCTTTCATAACCAGACACAGAACAAAAACATTCCAACTTTACTTTATTTTTATTGTAGTGAGTTAATTACATAAATACATACATGTTTGGATGATAATTCATATTTACACAATAAATAATTTCACACCAAGTTTAGTACACATACAAGAGAGAGAATACGTTGCTACAGGGTTGCTACAGGGTTGCTACAGGGTTAACGCCATATACTAAAGACAGTGCCTCCCCACACAGACCTCCCCACACAGACCTCCCCACACGGATGTGGCCTTGAAGTGTTTGCGCCTTTTTGTTAAGAGTGTTTGTTTTGCGAAGGCATTTGCTTGATCAAATAAGTATTTCTTGTTTATCAAACAGTATTCTTCCGCAGACAACTAACAACGTTACGCACCAATCTACGGTCTCCAGAAAGGTAGTCGTGTGCTATGCCGACTGAGCAAACCGGGCTAGGTACATGTGTAATAAATATATAATATGCAATGACAATACAAATCATGTAAATGTTTTTCCATACAGTTGCTCTTTGACTGCTTGGAACAAAACTTTGTTATATTAATTGTCCTATTATTCACTAAACCATAGCAGATTATTGTATTACTTTTATAGAACTGTTGTGATAATTATTGTTTACATTTTGAAGTGATATCCTCATACCCTTTTGCAAGATATCAACAGTTATGACGTCACAATTGCTTTGGAATATATATAAGCGCTGCTGTACGATTTCCAACCTCTTCTTTAAGTGATTTCCAGAAAACGTCACATGTGACGTCACCATGTACTGACAGTAAGCAAAATTTGCCCCATATGGCAATATGAAAACGATGTGACCATATGGAGTTAATATTGTTTCTTGCTTGCAAATTGTGGCATCACATGCTGCGTTTTCGTGAAATGACGTCACTTAAAGAAGAGGTTGGAAATCGTACAGTGGCACTCATATCTTAAAATCAGCAATAAGCGGATCTAGATAATGCTCCGGTTTCAATATCTGTGTTACTCTATTTGCGGATGGTATAAATGCATTGTTTCTTTTTCCGACATGTTCCATTCATTATAAAAAACAATGATTATGATAAATAGATTATAAAGTATAAATTCAAATATGAGCCAACATAATGTTCTGGTTAAAATCGAAATGATCTCCAAAAGCGACGGGGTCTTCTGCCACGAAATATTCTTGGCATAAACATGCCACCAACGCCATTCCTGCTTGCTCGATTTCTGCTTGAACTAGAACCACCGAAGAATTGATCGAGCTCTTGTCCGTGACTGCCCATGTTCGGCCGTCCGTCGGGACCAACTCGGAAACTTATCCGATGAAAGCTTGGATTGTCCTGCATCGCAACACCTTGCCCTGAAAATGAAAAAAAAACTTTTATATGTTTTGGTTTAGTTTGATCCTTTTCCGCACAGGTGCTTTATTAGTTCGATTGTACGTTAGCACAACTGGTGCGGTATCTCATCAAAAACTTTCGCTATGCATAAGTTACTGCCCGACAAATCCTTCAAGTTTATTGTCGCATTGTGCGTGAATGAACTGGGATGCCTCTCATTTAAAGTAATATCATTTTTAACCATCAGGCTATTTTACTAGTTTTATCTGTTAGTAATATGGTAAAAATATATTTTCAATCAGTTAAAAATACATTGCAATGGTTCTTATTACATATTTTTTAGCCAATGTAACAGCAATGCTGGAAGAAGCCAATTTAAACAGTTTATGTTCACATGAGCCAGATATATCTTTAAAAAGATGTGTAGTCCGTTTTTGTTTACTTAAAAATATTTGTAAATAATTTTGTCAGCCAATGAAAACATGTTTTGGAAAGTATTGACCAATAGGCATACTGTACACCACAAATTTAAAAATATTTTTGAATGTACTAATTAAAAGTGTAGATTTCTTATTTGTATGGCTTATCAGTATTCTGTGATACCATGCAGTAGACACGTGACTTTATTCTATACCCAGACAAAATAACCCGACACCACACTTGCTGGTTATAGTATTAACTTGATATGTGAACTCGTGCTTCATGATGAAAAATTATGAAGTGTGATCAGTGAAATAATGAAGTGTGAATTAGTGATGTGTGAATTAGTAAAGTTTGAAAATAGTGAACTGTAAATAGTGAACTGTGAAATTTTGATATGTAAAATAGTGAAATAATAATGAAATTGTTTTACATGCATACATACGACTCAGACGAAATGTCATAAATGGTAATCACATAAATGCCTATGTATAAATATATATTTTAGCATTCTAATAAGTTGATTGAATGGCGCTGTCAGATCAGGTCTGTTTATGTTAAACCTGATTTGTGTATTTTCCAATGCAATAAAACAGAAAATTAAATATTCACCTTGCATCGATATTTCAACAGAAGAAATATTTTAATATGTAATAATTTATTAATTAGTATCAATACTTTTTAATTTGGTAAATAAAATGAAAATTCATAAAGAATATTTAATATACTGTATCGAATGTTTTACGTCAAATATGTTGGTGCCTAAATCACAGAAACGCAATAAAAATAATAAAGCTTACCTTCTGCCTCTTGGATCGTTGAAAATAAAATTTGAGCAAACACCATTGCAACTATCATCACCGGGGTCATTTTGAAGGTTTCCATGGCAACACGAATGTTCTAAACTTGAACGTCAATGTTCTTGATGTGCCGAACATTCGATTCACGCCGGTATATGTAGTGAACGACAAACATACGTTACGTAACTCGATCAATGTTCGTGAGAGGCCCGTAGTGATGTTCTGAATCGTCTGAACCAGGTGTATTCGATATGTTGATAATTCATAATTATTCTGCCTTTTTGTTCGGTTTTTTAATGTGTTGCCTAAAATACGCAATTCTGCCTCATTAAACGCTTGCATTGCTAAAACCAAGACATCGAGTCGAAATGCACCGGAACATTTTTAGTCCGTTTACTCCGTACTCCGAATAAACCGGATTTGGTTAGTTATTTTTAACTTTAGTCCCATATATTTAAAGCAACCTTACATTTTCATTATGTAATTAATGTACGTTAAAGTGTTTATATTGTTTAATAAGCAATACCATTGTTGTCGATGGAAGTATTAGTATTTCACCGATTTTGATATATTTTGCAACTCCAAACTTTCTTCCGCATTCTGGGCATTCCGGTATTGAATGTGAACACTTCTGGAATGGAACAACATAGTTTCATTTGTGTATGTATTTTGTATGGTCAAAGACATATAATGTCATTCCCTGTTCGATGAAAATTCCTCTTTGTCGTTTTGTGAATTGAAATGTAATTTGGGTGCTTTGAAACTTCTATGTAGCTCTCAGATAAATATAAGTTCAAAATGCATGCCGCTTTAATATAACGAATATGAATGTCCATGTTCGTAGGATTGACAGAAATTCTAACTAAGGTAACAAAAAAGTTCTACTTTCGGTTTAATGTCTAAAGTTGGGCTACTATCTGTTCAGAAGTGCGTCGATATCAAATTAATAGAAAGTCGTTTTGTGAAATGAAATGTAAATCGGCTGCTTTGAAACTTCTGCGTAGCTGTCCGAGACATGCTGCTTTAACCAAAATAGAGGTACCGATGTTAATGACACATTCAAAACGCATATCCACTCAAGAATTTGAAATGGTCGGTTATTTGGTGCTCCAGAATGAGGATTACTAAGTACATTGTAGTATATACAGTCGGACTGCGTTCATTCGAAGTCATCGGGTCCGAAATTTCATTTCGAATAATGCATGGTTTCGAATTCCCCATTTCAATTCGACATGCATAAGAAGATACATATGGACCTGATTTTTATTTCGGATGATACCAAGTATTCGGATAGAAGGTTGTCGAATAAACGAGGTCCGACTGTACTTAGACAAACGAAGCTATATTTTAGATCATCAGGGTTATTGATGCAGATTAATTGACAGCAGAAAATACCGTATTTAAACTACGAAGTCCCAGAGAAACCTTTTAATTTATTCGTTGACGTGCACACTGACTGACTTACCAACCCATAACGGGCCGCGTACATTAATTTCACCGACGAAAAAAAAATACAAGGAAAGTGTGTTTTGCTTGTTCGTCGACTTCGACATAATCACCACTGGAACAAGATGTCAATGTTCTATACACTTGTACAATCAACTGGATGACACCCATGGGATGGGACATTTGGGTCAATGTACCAGACTATGACCTTCGACAAAATGTTAGTGATCGCATGTTGGTTAAAATGACACACTTTTCTTCAACAATTTTACAAGTCGGCTCAAAAGTTTAAAAACATATTTCGACATGTTTTAACCATGGAGCGTAGAACATATTTGTTTGAACTAAATTACAAAAGGCTGTACATAAACGTGAATACAAATTATATGACATGGAGAGCAGTCAGATATTTGATCTTCAATTAAAAGTGATCATGACCTTGACTTTACAAATCCTCCCTCGTATTTTTGTGATTTAGATTTGTTCGTTGTAATACAATCTTTCATCAGATTTTACCAAATATTCAACTACAAGATAGACAAACTAATAAGTGTTCATTTATGTTTGTGTATTGTGTTCCTTTAGCCTCTATAGCTGATTGGTGGTTGATATAAGTAAAGTAAAGTGTTTATTTATTATAGTGTCACCCATATTTAATGGGCTAGCCAATTCTAACTTATGAGACACCTTTTTTCTGAGCACGTTTACTTCCCGATTCATATCGTTTAATACCAGGCACCATGCAGGTAGGCGCATGGTAAACATTGTTTAACTAGCTTGCGGCTCACCAACCGGCCATATCAGAACGGATCCCTACCGGAATTCGAACCTTCGTCCTCCCGCTCCCAAGGTGGATGCCTTAACCACTAGGCCACGGGAGACAGCTATATGTGTTCATGCTCCTAGAGTGGTTCCACACTTTGTAGGTGACATTTTTAGCTCGATTTCTTTATTCCTTTTTAGTCAGTGCCAATTGTATTGCAAACACAACACGTTGTAACTTAGAGACCCTGCCCAAAAGGCCCTGGAACCTGGAGCCTTATTCACATTATCAAAATTTAAAGACTGAAACTCAGACTTAGACTTTAAATTATCAAAAGTAAAATTTACCAAACTTTCGTTTGCTTAATGTCTATACGGATGAATTGGTGTCAGAATAAGTGTTGTTGCGCACTTTACACTATTGCCAAGTTTTATCAAAATCTGTTCTCTTATAATAACGTAGGAGCAATACGACCAGTTAACACTTTCAAGTCCAAGTCTGAGTTTAAAAGTAAAAATGTGCTTGCATAAGACTACCGCTCCCTAGTGTTTGACTACCGCGTCCCAGTCACAGTGAATGTATGCGTAGTTTAACAATATTTTAAAGATATATTATGCTCATTTTTTTATATAAACAAACATGAAAAATATACTTTATCTAGTTACAACTTCAAGAAATATGCATTACCACATATTACATTTATAATGTTTTTCACTGTATTTGTCAAAAAAAATGTTTGTATAATCATACCGTTTTATTAACAAGCGGCTGTGTTTACTAGTTTTGTCTGTAAGTAATATGATAAAACAAGATTGTTTCAAACAGTTATACATGGCAATGGTTCTCATTAATTATGTTTAAGACTATGTAACAATACTACTGGATGAAGCCCATTAAAAATGGTTAGGTTCACATACATACAGCCATATACATCTTTTCCTGTTGTTTTGTTTATCTCATCACAATCTATGTGAATACAAATGAGTAATAACTATTACATTTTTCTAATATATATATATTTTTGTTTTCTTCCTTCTCCAACTCAAATTGTTAATACTAAGTCACGTGATTTATTGTATTGTATATTTTGTGATGAACATGACTATGTACAATGTACACGTCTTTCAAATAAACTGTATGTTCTGTTATATTCTGTTCTGTTTAATAAAAGTTTTGTAATAAAATGTTCAGAGTCGTTCCAACGTGTTACCTTTGATTATGTAATAGAAAAATTGATCGATAACTAGATTACAAAACATTGAACAACTTGATCGATTTATAATTGTTTACAATGTTAACAATATATTGCTTGCGGTTTTGTTAAGTAGTGACACTTCATAATTAATCGGCCGTATTCAGTAATTTTATTTTATTAATTAATTTTTCGTGTTAATTGGATCAATTCATCTATTTCAAATTTATGTTTTTTTAATGTTTGCCTATTCAGTGTCATGTAATGTTAAATGAATTATAGGGCAGTTTTATGAAAATAGGTTAAATATAATTAAGTAATTAGTAATCACATTTAGAAAGATAAAAAATGGACGCGAACTAGATTTACAATCGAGTGATGAATTAGTATTGAATTTATTATCAAATATGTCTGTAATACCAAGTTTTTTTGCGTTTTACGAAACATTATGACTTTTCCGTTTCTATACTATTCTATTATTTGTGTCGATTTAAAAGGTAATCAACCATAATAATTAGTAATTAAGAAGACCAGTTTGCAAGGGTCCCAAGGCTGACAAAATCCTTCCCGTCATCTTGGCAAGGCGGACAAAATCCTTCCCGTCATCTTGGCCAGGCGGACAAAATCCTTCCCTTCAGCTTAGCCTGGCGGACAAAATCCTTCCCGTCATCTTGGCCAGGCGGACAAAATCCTTCCCTTCAGCTTAGCCTGGCGGACAAAATCCTTCCCTTCAGCTTAGCCTGGCGGACAAAATCCTTCCCGTCATCTTGGCCAGGCGGACAAAATCCTTCCCGTCATCTTGGCCAGGCGGACAAAATCCTTCCCGTCATCTTAGCCAGGCGGACAAAATCCTTCCCGTCATCTTAGCCAGGCAGACAAAATCATTCCCTTCATCTTAGCCAGGCGGACAAAATCCTTCCCGTCATCTTAGCCAGGCAGACAAAATCCTTCCCGTCATCTTGACCAGGCGGAGGAAATCCCCCCCCGGTCATCTTGGCATGGCGGACAAATTCCCTCACGTTATCTTGGCAAAACGAACGAAAGCCCCCCATCCCTGCTATATTGACAACGCGGACGAAAGCCCCCCACCCCCCGTCATATTGGCAACGCAAAATACCTCTTTTTGTACTGACGTATGTTGCAAAGTTGTACTAGTAGTATTGGTGCGACTAAACGTGCATTAACATCGGAACTCGTTTTAATTTAAGAAAAAATACATAGGTTTAGTTTATTTGTTCAAATTAATTACAATATACAGTAAAACACATAACTAATTCATCACGAATAAATGATGCACAGACGCGCGAACGGACGGATTGTGAATGACACATGTTTCGGTAACGCTATGCTTGCAAGAGTAAAATGCATTGCGTATGTCTATATAATGGCAATATATGCTTTCCGCATCAACTAGACTTCGACTATAATTCATTGTGGTATGCTTGGACCATTCCCACGTTGTATGTAACATCTTTAATACTCTGAACTATCCTATATATGGTTTCTATAGTTATGAATGTATTTCTACGTTATTGACTTTTATTTCATTCATTCAATATATGTGTATAAGGAAACCACAAAACGATCACTTATGTGTATCGGATCCGCTGATTGGACGATGTGTGGCACGTGACTTAGTACCGCGTGACCGCACTGTACATGTACGACAGCACGTAATTACAAGGTACTACGTACTAGGCCATGTCGACCGCTTTTATGAATGGGATTGTTCGGACACGACATGCTAAAGGGAATTCTAAATGGCCGTTTATGTTACAGGATATGTTAACATGAATACTTGACCACTGAACAATATTTCTTAATGACCATTACACAAGGAGTGGTCAGTATTTTACAATGTCAGCTATTTCGCTACATACAATATTGACTCTGTTCTGTACTGGTCAAATCGTGAACAACATAATGACTTGTATTGAAGGTCAAATCCACAATGTTGTATATTGCATTTTAAACATAAATATAATATTGATATAACATAAATTTCGAGACTAGAGATGTACACTTTACAATAATGCATATACGATGGTTATACAATGATAATTCAGTAACTTCAAATTCATGCTTGGCATTATGTTACAAATTAAAAATAAAAGCGTTTGATAATGTATTTATCCATGCAAAAAAGTTAAGGATGTAGTTATCAATGCCAAACGTTTGATAATGTATTTATCGATGCAAAAAAAACGATAATCATTGAGAATGTATTTATCAATGCCAAACGTTTGGTAATGTATTTATCCTTGCAAAATAAGTTTGATAAAGTATTTATCCTTGCAAAATAAGTTTGATAAAGTATTTATCCATGCAAAAAAAACGTTTGATAATGTATTTATCCATGCAAAAAAACGTTTGATAATGTATTAATCCATGCAAAATAACGATAATTATTGAGAATGTATTTATCAATGCCAAACGTTTGATAATGTATTTATCCATGCAGCATAAGTTTGATAATGTATTTATCCTTGTAAAATAAGTTTGATAAAGTATTTATCCTTGCAAAATAAGTTTGATAAAGTATGTATCCTTGCAAAATAAGTTTGATAATGTATTTATCCTTGCAAAATAAGTTTGATAATGTATTTATCCTTGCAAAATAAGTTTGATAAAGTATTTATCCATGCAAAATAAGTTTGATAATGTATTTATCCTTGCAAAATAAGTTTGATAAAGTATTTATCCTTGCAAAAAAACGTTTGATAATGTATTTATCCATGCAAAAAAACGTTTGATAATGTATTTACCATGCAAATAACGTTTGATAATGTATTTACCATGCAAAAAAACGTTTGATAATGAAATCGTTTGATAATGTATAATTTTTCCATGCAAAAAAACGTTTGATAATGTATTTACCATGCAAAAAAACGTTTGATAATGAAATCGTTTGATAATGTATAATTTATCCATGCAAAAAAACGTTTGATAATGTATTTATCCATGCAAAAAAACGTTTGATAATGTATTTACCATGCAAATAACGTTTGATAATGTATTTACCATGCAAAAAAACGTTTGATAATGAAATCGTTTGATAATGTATAATTTATCCATGCAAAAAAACGTTTGATAATGTATTTATCCATGCAAAAAAACGTTTGATAATGTATTTACCATGCAAATAACGTTTGATAATGTATTTACCATGCAAAAAAACGTTTGATAATGAAATCGTTGGATAATGTATAATTTATCCATGAAAAAAAACGTTTGATAATGTATTTATCCATGCAAAAAAACGTTTGATAATGTATTTATCCATGCCAAAAAACGTTTGATAATGTATTTACCATGCAAATAACGTTTGATAATGTATTTACCATGCAAAAAAACGTTTGATAATGAAATCGTTTGATAATGTATAATTTATCCATGCAAAAAAACGTTTGATAATGTATTTATCCATGCAAAAAAACGTTTGATAATGAAATCGTTTGATAATGTATAATTTATCCATGCAAAAAAACGTTTGATAATGTATTTATCCATGCAAAAAAACGTTTGATAATGAAATCGTTTGATAATGTATAATTTATCCATGCAAAAAAACGTTTGATAATGTATTTATCCATGCAAAAAAACGTTTGATAATGAAATCGTTTGATAATGTATAATTTATCCATGCAAAAAAACGTTTGATAATGTATTTATCCATGCAAAAAAACGTTTGATAATGTATTTACCATGCAAATAACGTTTGATAATGTATTTACCATGCAAAAAAACGTTTGATAATGAAATTGTTTGATAATGTATAATTTATCCATGCAAAAAAACGTTTGATAATGTATTTACCATGCAAAAAAAACGTTTGATAATGTATTTACCCTGCAAAAAAACGTTTGATAATGAAATCGTTTGATAATGTATAATTTATCCATGCAAAAAAACGTTTGATAATGTATTTACCCTGCAAAAAAACGTTTGATAATGAAATCGTTTGATAATGTATAATTTATCCATGCAAAAAAACGTTTGATAATGTATTTACCCTGCAAAAAAACGTTTGATAATGTATTTATCCATGCAAAAAAACGTTTGATAATGTATTTACCATGCAAAAAAAAGTTTGATAATGTATTTACCATGCAAAAAAACGTTTGATAATGTATCTACCCTGCAAAAAAACGTTTGATAATGTATTTATCCATGCAAAAAAACGTTTGATAATGTATTTACCCTGCAAAAAAACGTTTGATAATGTATTTATCCATGCAAAAAAACGTTTGATAATGTATTTACCCTGCAAAAAAACGTTTGATAATGTATTTACCCTGCAAAAAAACGTTTGATAATGTATTTACCATGCAAAAAAACGTTTGATAATGAAATCGTTTGATAATGTATAATTTATCCATGCAAAAAAACGTTTGATAATGTATTTATCCATGCAAAAAAACGTTTGATAATGTATTTATCCATGCAAAAAAACGTTTGATAATGTATTTACCATGCAAATAACGTTTGATAATGTATTTACCATGCAAAAAAACGTTTGATAATGAAATCGTTTGATAATGTATAATTTATCCATGCAAAAAAACGTTTGATAATGTATTTACCATGCAAAAAAACGTTTGATAATGAAATCGTTTGATAATGTATAATTTATCCATGCAAAAAAACGTTTGATAATGTATTTATCCATGCAAAAAAACGTTTGATAATGTATTTACCATGCAAATAACGTTTGATTATGTATTTACCATGCAAAAAAACGTTTGATAATGAAATCGTTTGATAATGTATAATTTATCCATGCAAAAAAACGTTTGATAATGTATTTACCATGCAAAAAAAACGTTTGATAATGTATTTACCCTGCAAAAAAACGTTTGATAATGAAATCGTTTGATAATGTATAATTTATCCATGCAAAAAAACGTTTGATAATGTATTTATCCATGCAAAAAAACGTTTGATAATGTATTTACCCTGCAAAAAAACGTTTGATAATGTATTTACCCTGCAAAAAAACGTTTGATAATGAAATCGTTTGATAATGTATAATTTATCCATGCAAAAAAACGTTTGATAATGTATTTACCCTGCAAAAAAACGTTTGATAATGAAATCGTTTGATAATGTATAATTTATCCATGCAAAAAAACGTTTGATAATGTATTTATCCATGCAAAAAAACGTTTGATAATATATTTATCCATGCAAAAAAACGTTTGATAATGTATTTACCATGCAAATAACGTTTGATAATGTATTTACCATGCAAAAAAACGTTTGATAATGAAATCGTTGGATAATGTATAATTTATCCATGCAAAAAAACGTTTGATAATGTATTTATCCATGCAAAAAAACGTTTGATAATGTATTTATCCATGCCAAAAAACGTTTGATAATGTATTTACCATGCAAATAACGTTTGATAATGTATTTACCATGCAAAAAAACGTTTGATAATGAAATCGTTTGATAATGTATAATTTATCCATGCAAAAAAACGTTTGATAATGTATTTATCCATGCAAAAAAACGTTTGATAATGAAATCGTTTGATAATGTATAATTTATCCATGCAAAAAAACGTTTGATAATGTATTTATCCATGCAAAAAAACGTTTGATAATGAAATCGTTTGATAATGTATAATGTATCCATGCAAAAAAACGTTTGATAATGTATTTATCCATGCAAAAAAACGTTTGATAATGAAATCGTTTGATAATGTATAATTTATCCATGCAAAAAAACGTTTGATAATGTATTTATCCATGCAAAAAAACGTTTGATAATGTATTTACCATGCAAATAACGTTTGATAATGTATTTACCATGCAAAAAAACGTTTGATAATGAAATTGTTTGATAATGTATAATTTATCCATGCAAAAAAACGTTTGATAATGTATTTACCATGCAAAAAAAACGTTTGATAATGTATTTACCCTGCAAAAAAACGTTTGATAATGAAATCGTTTGATAATGTATAATTTATCCATGCAAAAAAACGTTTGATAATGTATTTACCCTGCAAAAAAACGTTTGATAATGAAATCGTTTGATAATGTATAATTTATCCATGCAAAAAAACGTTTGATAATGTATTTACCCTGCAAAAAAACGTTTGATAATGTATTTATCCATGCAAAAAAACGTTTGATAATGTATTTACCATGCAAAAAAAAGTTTGATAATGTATTTACCATGCAAAAAAACGTTTGATAATGTATCTACCCTGCAAAAAAACGTTTGATAATGTATTTATCCATGCAAAAAAACGTTTGATAATGTATTTACCCTGCAAAAAAACGTTTGATAATGTATTTATCCATGCAAAAAAACGTTTGATAATGTATTTACCCTGCAAAAAAACGTTTGATAATGTATTTACCCTGCAAAAAAACGTTTGATAATGTATTTACCATGCAAAAAAACGTTTGATAATGAAATCGTTTGATAATGTATAATTTATCCATGCAAAAAAACGTTTGATAATGTATTTATCCATGCAAAAAAACGTTTGATAATGTATTTATCCATGCAAAAAAACGTTTGATAATGTATTTACCATGCAAATAACGTTTGATAATGTATTTACCATGCAAAAAAACGTTTGATAATGAAATCGTTTGATAATGTATAATTTATCCATGCAAAAAAACGTTTGATAATGTATTTACCATGCAAAAAAACGTTTGATAATGAAATCGTTTGATAATGTATAATTTATCCATGCAAAAAAACGTTTGATAATGTATTTATCCATGCAAAAAAACGTTTGATAATGTATTTACCATGCAAATAACGTTTGATTATGTATTTACCATGCAAAAAAACGTTTGATAATGAAATCGTTTGATAATGTATAATTTATCCATGCAAAAAAACGTTTGATAATGTATTTACCACGCAAAAAAAACGTTTGATAATGTATTTACCCTGCAAAAAAACGTTTGATAATGAAATCGTTTGATAATGTATAATTTATCCATGCAAAAAAACGTTTGATAATGTATTTATCCATGCAAAAAAACGTTTGATAATGTATTTACCCTGCAAAAAAACGTTTGATAATGTATTTACCCTGCAAAAAAACGTTTGATAATGAAATCGTTTGATAATGTATAATTTATCCATGCAAAAAAACGTTTGATAATGTATTTACCCTGCAAAAAAACGTTTGATAATGAAATCGTTTGATAATGTATAATTTATCCATGCAAAAAAACGTTTGATAATGTATTTATCCATGCAAAAAAACGTTTGATAATATATTTATCCATGCAAAAAAACGTTTGATAATGTATTTACCATGCAAATAACGTTTGATAATGTATTTACCATGAAAAAAAACGTTTGATAATGAAATCGTTTGATAATGTATAATTTATCCATGCAAAAAAACGTTTGATAATGTATTTACCATGCAAAAAAACGTTTGATAATGAAATCGTTTGATAATGTATAATTTATCCATGCAAAAAAACGTTTGATAATGTATTTATCCATGCAAAAAAACGTTTGATAATGTATTTATCCATGCAAAAAAACGTTTGATAATGTATTTATCCATGCAAAAAAACGTTTGATAATGTATTTACCATGCAAAAAAAACGTTTGATAATGTATTTACCCTGCAAAAAAACGTTTGATAATGAAATCGTTTGATAATGTATAATTTATCCATGCAAAAAAACGTTTGATAATGTATTTATCCATGCAAAAAAACGTTTGATAATGTATTTATCCATGCAAAAAAACGTTTGATAATGTATTTACCATGCAAATAACGTTTGATAATGTATTTACCATGCAAAAAAACGTTTGATAATGAAATCGTTTGATAATGTATAATTTATCCATGCAAAAAAACGTTTGATAATGTATTTACCATGCAAAAAAACGTTTGATAATGAAATCGTTTGATAATGTATAATTTATCCATGCAAAAAAACGTTTGATAATGTATTTATCCATGCAAAAAAACGTTTGATAATGTATTTACCATGCAAATAACGTTTGATAATGTATTTACCATGCAAAAAAACGTTTGATAATGAAATCGTTTGATAATGTATAATTTATCCATGCAAAAAAACGTTTGATAATGTATTTATCCATGCAAAAAAACGTTTGATAATGAAATCGTTTGATAATGTATAATTTATCCATGCAAAAAAACGTTTGATAATGTATTTATCCATGCAAAAAAACGTTTGATAATGAAATCGTTTGATAATGTATAATTTATCCATGCAAAAAAACGTTTGATAATGTATTTACCCTGCAAAAAAAACGTTTGATAATGAAATCGTTTGATAATGTATTTACCATGCAAAAAAACGTTTGATAATAAAATCGTTTGATAATGTATTTACCATGCAAAAAAACGTTTGATAATGAAATCGTTTGATAATGTATAATTTATCCATGCAAAAAAACGTTTGATAATGTATTTACCATGCAAATAACGTTTGATAATGTATTTACCCTGCAAAAAAAACGTTTGATAATGAAATCGTTTGATAATGTATAATTTATCCATGCAAAAAAACGTTTGATAATGTATTTACCATGCAAAAAAAACGTTTGATAATGAAATCGTTTGATAATGTATAATTTATCCATGCAAAAAAACGTTTGATAATGAAATCGTTTGATAATGTATTTACCATGCAAAAACAGTTTGATAATGAAATCGTTTGATAATGTATTTACCATGCAAAAAAAAAGGTTTGATAATGAAATCGTTTTATAATGTATTTATCCATGCAAGAAAACGTTTGATAATGTATTTATACATGCAAAAAGTCTGATAATCCATGCAAGAAAACGATTGCTATTGTATTTATCCATGTACAAAA
The DNA here is from genome assembly GCA_032209605.1 of Mactromeris polynyma. Taxonomy (NCBI): domain Eukaryota; kingdom Metazoa; phylum Mollusca; class Bivalvia; order Venerida; family Mactridae; genus Mactromeris; species Mactromeris polynyma. Next base: position 791,485 of record JASFXZ010000076.1, on the reverse strand, counting down.
GTCTAATAATCTATGCAAGAAAACGTTTGATATCAAAATATTTTATAATATTTCGAGGTAACGATTTAAAGTTTAATCGTTGTCTATGATTTTTCACATATAAACCAAAAGTCCCAAGAACAACTTCCGTCATTGAGATACCAGTCATACTTCCGGTCAATGCGCGCGCAATGTTCCTGATCGGGATAGTCTGGTTTTCCATGCGCCCAGGCACTAGGATCAACGTCATTGCCGTCGTCGTCTAACCAATTGTTAAATGATACCAGATTATTCGCTTGTACATGGAATCCGTCACTTCCATCACCTTAATATTCAAATAGAGTGAAAGACAGAGAATAAGTTAAACCGAGTTAAACACGGCGGTATTGGCACCGGGTTAAAGGTGGGTTTTTCTAGGCAAAATGTGGGTTTTCCAGAGGAAAAAAAACAACAAAAAACACAGTTTTAACCAACTTAGTGGGTTTTTTATGAGTTAATGTGGGTTTTTTAACACACTTCTCGAGAAATTGGTTTTTGTTGGCTTAAAGTGAGCAAAAGCGAGTTTTTGGCATAAAAACCTACTTTTTCGAGAGAAGCGAGTAAAAAAAACGCTTAAAACCCACTTCTTGATAAGTTGGTTTAAGCGGATTGTTAAACCCACTTTAAACTGACTAATTTCCAAAAAGACTCGCATAAAATCCACATCACTTTTTAGTAAAAACCCAGAAAAGACTCGCTTTTAACCGAGTTTTGGTAAAAGACCCACTTTTCATTTGGGAAAGGTTAATATGACATTGCCTCCCCACACAGACCTCTGGGAAAACAACAATTCATAAAAGATAAGACATTTGCGGAGGTTCAATGGTACACACGTACGAGAACAGGTGCGCAAGGAATGGCCTGGCCGACCATAATGGATAACTAGGAGAATCGAAGATGACAAACAGGGGGGGGGGGGGGGCGACATTAACATGATAAAGTCATGTATTTTCGCGATGTTTAATTTACCTATTTTATCTGAAATTAAAATGCTAAGTTTACGTGTTTACCTCGCGCAACGTGGTACTTAAATGGTTTAGAATTGAAATAAAATGTTCGATAAATAGCGAAAGATCTTACATTTTGGTATATCACAAAATTCCCATGAAATAGATGGGTCAACAGTATTACACCATAACAATCCGGAACCATCCGGATCACGGCAATAATTGTGGGCATCAGATAGTGACTGTTCTGGAAACTGCGATGCGTCGTAGTCGGACTGCATAGTCCACTGTTTACAAACGATACCGGACGAAGTCAAGTTCCAAGTTCCGGTGTACTCCGCCACTGTGGCTGTATCATAGCATTTCCGCTCTGGACTATCTTTAAACAAATAAACATACGTAAAATGTTATCAGATCATTAAACATATGAAAAGTAAAACCAATTTTGAAACAGTTTTATGTGTGAAGCAAAACAAAAAGTGTGTATATACTCATGAATGGCAAATCACAAAGTAAGTGTTGAAAAAAATAAGACGAAGTAAAGAAATCCTAAAAAATATTTTTATCCGATAAAAATATTTTTTTTTATTTCTATACTGATACATTGAAACAAAACTTTGACAATCCATACAACCATTTTAGTTTAGTTTAAACTTATTTAAGTGACATCGATTATGAAACAAGTTCTTATAACTTATACTAATCGTTCTCGATGACTATACTCGCGCCATATTTAAGGATGGAGAAGTTTGTGATCAAACCCCGCTCATCTTCGAATCAAGAGTTATGCGCTGTACCCTTCGTCCACCGTGCCTCTCGGTTTAGTTCAAACTTATTTATTTTACATCGATTGTGAAACAAGTTCTTACAACTTATACTAATCACTCTCGATGACTGTTTCCTGGCTACCAACCAGTACTCGCGCCAAATTTAGGGATTGTGAAGTTCGTGATCAAACTCCGCTCATCGTGGGGCTCGAACTCACGACCTTCGGATCAGGAGTCAGGCGCTCTACCCCTTGACCACTGCGCCTCCTCTCGGTTTAGACGTCAATATAATTAAAACAATGTCTTTAATCAATAGGTCAGAGCAAATGTTTTCTATATATACATATGGTATTGTTTGGAAGAGTTGTGCATGGTTAGTGACCTTTATAATGATAAACCATTATTGTCACTTCCTGAATTATGCATTATCTTTTATTGGCATTCTCTGTGTGGATCAGTAAACAGTTTAGCAGATGATTCAAATCCTTCCAATTCGAATCAGCCCTGTGTTCAGTTACGGCTAACAGTTGCTCACGTTAAGAAACTGTTTTGTTTTGTATCCCTGGCCCAACGTATCGCATTCACTGCACACGGGGAACCTAATTGCAAAACATTAGCCGCAAACACATTGAACGCAGGGCAGAATTTAATCTCGGAATGAAAAAAACAACACAAGGAATAGTTCAAAATCAGATATTGCCTCCCTTCGATCAAAGACCTAAATACCTAAAACGTCTTTTTTTAGTAAAGGATCTTTACTTATATTAACTTTTTATCATTGAAAGCTTCTTTAAGAAAATAATGGTTTCAAAACTGTCCAAATTTGTTTTGAAATGCAATACAAAATGGCGACGTCTAGCAGTTTTCCAAATCTCGCGCACCTGTTTCGTTTCTCGGATCGTCGAGTGAACGAACGAGACTTCGTTCTATGGTCCATACTAGTAGCGCATCTATGGTATTTAGGTATTTGCTTCGATTGAATATAAGAACAGCATTGGTGACGTTATTGTGACGTCACTTGATGTGATATTATCATGCTAGTGTATTTCACAGCTTAATAACTCAGAAATTTGGAGTCGTTCAAGGTGTAGACAGGCTTTGTGGGATTGAATTGTCCCTATTTTATCAGATTTGATATTCACTTTCATTGACTCATTTTTCTACTTTTAGTACATATTATTATGAGTATCACTGATCGAGTGTCTGTCGGTAAGTAAATTAATTGAATTAAATTGTTATATTGAATTAAATTGTTATATTGAAATACAATGTGAAAATCTTATTTATATACATGTGATTATAGTGTCCAAATGTTAAATTTTAATTATTATTATGTTTAGTTTACAGAAGGCCACATTGAAAATATGATGTTTTTTATAGTTTTATATTTATATCATAATGTGTAACAACCTTCTTAAAATAAAGATATTATTATTATTATTATACTGCGAGTTGAAACGGATCGTTGATATTTCTATCCATCTATTTTGCCAAACCTCTCACGAGAACTCAGACATTGAATATTTCACACATTATTATCATTGTTATGAGTTTGTTTTATTATTATTATTAATGAGAATGAATCTGAAAAGCCTTGACAACATAATATGTCACGGGATAGCAAATGAATGTATTATACAGTAATCCCCCAATAATAAGACCACCCTTTGGACCCTTGAACACTGGTCTTAATATAAATGTGGTCTTAATATAAATGTGGTCTTAATATTAATGTGGTCTTAATATTAAGGTTAAATAAAGAGCGGACTTAAAAGGTGTGGTCTTAATTTCGAGGTGATCTTATTATTGAGGTTGTCGTTAAGCAAGTTATTACTGTCTATTATATGTAAACTGGCAAAGTATGTTTATATTGTATTTAATAAGCGTGTTGTAGAGTACATGCAGTCAATTACCACCAATTTTCTCATATTTATTACTAAGGATATTTGGACAATAAAATATGACAATGTACCTTCCGTAAAGAGGGATACAATCGATATTACTAAATAAGAATTGAGGAAATGGCGGGCCGTGTGTGTGTGAGAGGGATAAATATGAGAGATATCATCTCCGTTATTTGTCTTCCGGTCGATTCCGAATAATATTTTTCAGCACGAAAGCTAAGCGGAAGCCGCCGGAAATTACCACACAACAAAGCATTATTTGATCTTTCAAAGGACATTCATTCATTCATTCATTCATTCATTCATTCATTCATTCATTCATTCATTCATTCATTCATTCATTCATTCATTCATTCATTCATTCATTCATTCATTCATTCATTCATTCATTCATTCATTCATTCATTCATTCATTCATTCATTCATTCATTCATTCATTCATTCATTCATTCATTCATTCATTCATTCATTCATTCATTCATTCATTCATTCATTCATTCATTCATTCATTCATTCATTCATTCATTCATTCATTCATTCATTCATTCATTCATTCATTCATTCATTCATTCATTCATTCATTCATTCATTCATTCATTCATTCATTCATTCATTCATTCATTCATTCATTCATTCATTCATTCATTCATTCATTCATTCATTCATTCATTCATTCATTCATTCATTCATTCATTCATTCATTCATTCATTCATTCATTCATTCATTCATTCATTCATTCATTCATTCATTCATTCATTCATTCATTCATTCATTCATTCATTCATTCATTCATTCATTCATTCATTCATTCATTCATTCATTCATTCATTCATTCATTCATTCATTCATTCATTCATTCATTCATTCATTCATTCATTCATTCATTCATTCATTCATTCATTCATTCATTCACTCAGTGTTCTATATAACATCACCTATGTCACTGAATGCCAAATATTTATATAGACATAATATGTAAGCCGGTCTACAGTTAACACCCGGAAGTGGGCATTTATCATACTCGTTTGTTTAGCTCTTATTTTATGATCACCGATATTTAACCAACTAATACAATGGAAAGATTGGACCCATTCTTTCTTTTAAGTGATATCCAGGCCGAGAACCAACAGCTATATTTTTAGATTGAAAACAACCGCTCCCTCGAACAACACCAACACTACATTCCGGAAAATGCTATAGATTAACTACCACTTTGCTTGGAATTTAACGATTTATTATAACATCGAACAGATTTAAAATAAGCAACTTGATTTGATAAAGACCTATGCCTAAACACGCTATGCGATCGATACACCATGAAGGCTGTTTTTACTCAGACCGGAAAACAAGTCATGTCCCCACTAAGTTAAAAAAACAAAGTTAATCACCATCCATTTTTAACAAAACAAAATTATAACGCCATTATGTAATTATGTTATTTTATGTTCACATGTTATTACATTTGTAATATGTGAAATTGTAAAATACAGGTATTGTTCTGTTCTGTCCTGACATTCGTCTACGGTCATTTGTTCTCCCTCTCTGATTCCTGTGGGTTAGTTGTTAGCTCGTTATCAATGGTTGATAATGATCTGATTGGATTGCCTGATGTACAGTAAAACCTCAATAATAAGACCACCCTTTGGACCCTTGAACACTGGTCTTAATAATGAGGTGGTCTTAATATTGAGGTTGAATATAGAGCAAAACAGTGAACATTGACTTGAAAATAGATTTCATAATTTTGAGGTGGTCTTATTATTGAGGTGGTCTTATTATTCAGTTGATCTTTTCTGTATAATATAACTGTTATTTGTAGAAAAATGGCGTTAAACCTATTAAATAAAACAGAACGTCAGATTGTAATACAATAAAATTCAAAATTACCTTTCATGCAGTTGAGGGAATGACATGGCTGTCGATCTATGCCAGGGTCAGTCGTGTAACACCAAGTGTAGCCGCTACCGTCGGGATCCCGGCAGTAATTCTCTGCAGCGGTTACTTCTCCGTCGGGAAACATTGTACCGGAAGTGTACGTATGCGCATGTGGACTATGCGCATCCCATCTCTGACAGGTTTTACCGGATCTGGTCTTGCTCCACGTGCCTGTATATTCAGCCGATGTTCCTGAGTGGTAACACATGTCTGCTTGGTGTTCCATGTCTGCAAAAAGTAGCCATAGCGCCAAAAATAGCAATCACTTAAAGCGATGTACCACATTACATGCAATTTATGTTAGCGTATTTGGTAGGGAATCACATTCTTGCCATCGAAATAAATTTGCATTTCGCTAAATATCACATAAATTGCAATAAAACAAGACATTGAATCTTTAATTTTTAACGGAGAAACTGCGCTGTCAGCGAAGTGCTTTCAAACTGTTGAATGTGACGCATTCTGCCATGAAATCACGTATGAAAAATGTCTCTAATGTTATTCCATGTTTGTAGTCAAAATGTTATTTATTGCATCATCTCATGTCATTGCTATCCCTACTTTCGCTTTGAGAAACACATCAATATTAAACTAACAGAAAGTCTTGTGATAGTTTTAGCTACTTAAATCTCTCGCAGACAAACATGCCACTTGACTTTCATGAATGCCTGGGACAGCAGCTTTCAGGTAAATTTTGAAAATTTATTATTGAACCCAGAGGGTTCGAACCCACGACCCCATCGACGTCAGCGCCTAACACTGAAGAAATTTCGACCATACCCACTACGCCACCGAGGCAACCCCAATGGTTGTTCAAATGACGCTTATATGGTCGTCGTAACTTCAGTACACGGGATATAGGGTGTGTATAACGTCTTGTGATGTTGCCCGGTGGCGTAGTGGGTATAGTCAGTGCTAGGCGCTGACGTCGTTGGGGTCATGCATTTCGTGTAAATGTCTGTAAATGCGCCAACGATGAAATGTAGCGGATCTGTAGTCTAGTGGTAACGTGCTGGACTTGTAATCCAGGGATCGCAGGTTAGATATCCCCCTCCATCACTGTCAGTACTAACAGTCTTTCGGACGAGACTTTAAAAACCGATGCTTTACATCGAGCACGTAAAAGAAGCAGGGGTGCTTCTGGAACTGGGGCATCTTCTGTACCATGCATTATCCTCCAATCATCTAAAATGACTAACAATCTTCCGGAGGCATCACCCATATGGGAAATCGGAGGCGACGATAAATAAACGCAAATACAAACACACGATAAAATGGAGGCACAATACGGTAATGAAAATCACCTGATGGCGGGGTTAATGTTTTGTTTCATTTAAAACCAATCAGCCTCTTAAGTGAAGTTGCCGACGACTGTATACTGCCTTAGACGCTCTGGGGATATTGTATATAATTTTGAAACGAGTACAGCTCTCGGCGTGAGTTCGCAGAAATGGTGTACGACAACTTACCACCGATTTGCATTTCGTACGCTTTCAGTATAGAAACGGACATTATAAACAAGAAATATATTGACAAAAGATAGTTGGCGCAATTTGAAAGTTGAGATTTGTTGTGCAACATAAAAATTCCGAAATATTACGATTGCTGGTCACTCCAGATCCAAAATGGATTTCGGTAAATTCACCGAAATTCAGTGGATTTCGGTAAGGTAACGTACCTTTTATCGAAATGTTCACCAATCGGAGACAAGGTTCCAAACTTCGGTTGAAGAGAAATTGCGTTGGTGGTTAAGGTAAGATTTGATTTGTCTACACAACACTGATACGCAAACAGCGAAACCATGTTAGTACGGCTGCGCCGAAAAAGGTAATTACAGTCAAGGATCATAAAGGAGACTTTTACCGTATCCACACGACATTATATCACAGTACTCGTAATCAGTTGCTGACACCATGCACCACAGTACTTCGGAGTTGTCCGGATCTCGGCAGTAGTTGGCTGCACCATCCATTGTAGCGTCGGGAAAGTAAGATTGGTCTGGGTAGTAGGTGTCCAGATCCCACCTTCTACAAGTAAGACCGCTCGTCGTGAGAGAGCGAGTTCCGGTGTATTCTACGCTTGGTGTATTAAAACATTCCTTCGTTGCTGCAAAATTCACACGCTGTTTGTTAGTTTATTTTAAGGATATTTTATTGCATTGAATTTTAATACAAATGGATTGGGCACAAGTTATCGCAACATAATTGAGGCTCTCTCCCAGAACATGTACACAATCATGGCAACTGCCAGAAAATAAGCTAGATACACAATTTCTAAAGTTTGTTTTAAACAGAAAAAGTAAACAGTTAGTAGAACAACTGATATCAATTATAGTGGGTGTGGACAATCTAAATTAAACATCACACATGAATATTATAAAATATACTTGATAATGTTAAAAATGTTTTGAACTTGAATTGTGTGGTGGTCAGCCAATGGAAACATGATTTGGAAAATACTTAGCAATAGACATTTCTCACTAATTTTGAATCGACAGTACAGTCGATTTATCAAAGCACTGGAAGAGACGGAAGCGGCAGGTATTGCGGTTCCGGAAAAATGTTCACGGTTTCCAAAGGGGTTAGACAACCAATTGAACAATTTGATCAATAACATGACTGTAGATTGTGTTAAAACAGTTGACATTTAGTTACAGTTAAATTCAAAATTCTTTGTCAGAGTACCGTAAGACAATTAAGTGCAGTATACTCTTACTATAGATGCCGGAAACAGGTTGGATTACTTCCATTGAATATACATACGGTCGGTCATGTTGAACGTGCTTAATTAAAAAAGGTTTGTGTTATGCGGTAGTTATGTTTAATGTACGGCGTAATAATACTGATACACACAATACTTTCGCTGAAGGTCTAGCGCTCCTTCACGAGCAGCTGGCAAAGTCAGATATTGAGCGGTTAGAGCCAGAACCTACCATCTCCTTTATCAATTTATAATGGAGATATCTGGTTATGGCTCCAGCACCTCGATATATTGAGCGGAAATGCGTAAGAATTAAAGAAAATGTTTAACATCGCGTTTTTGACATTTCTCCTCTTTGGATTTATTGATTTTTTTAAAAATCCACTACATTAAGAAAAGGTGTTCTGAAACAATGAACGTAATTTTGACATGTTTGCAATGATTTTGTTGGTAGTTTATTTCAGTTGAATAATTCAAACTTACTGTGATAAAATCATCAGACTGTATATCCGTGTTTTTTTTTTAAATCATGTTAGCTTTGACGGGCGGGTTGGCATTGTTGACCAGCATAAATAATGTAACTTTGAACGTTGCTGCCTTTACATTTGTTTATAAATCTCATTGAAATTATAGTCAAGAGGGCATACGAACGGACGAACAAGTGCACATTCATATCTGTTAAAGTAATTTTTCAACATATTATATACTATTACACTTTTACACGAATGCGAGCGCTTGGCGAGAAGTTTTGTCTTACTTGTGTATTCTTGAAGAATACTCCGGATCATGGTCATTTTTGCGGCCGATGTAATCTGAACAAGATGCCCGCCATCACTTGCACAGTTCACCTCCGCCTGTGGGTGAGTTAACGGAGTTAACCCGATCCTAGTAATTGATATTAATCTATCGTTTTAACGATTTCAACATTTTTGGTATTAAATAAAAATGTAAAGTTAAGGTCAATAATAACAATAAATTTTGAATTGTCCGAAAATTAAAAACATTTAAGACAGTGTAGCAATATCAATGAAGCCTTTTCAAATATATTACATTCAGATTGGACAGATACACCTTTCTATTCATGCCTTTAAGATTTGAGTTAAATTCCCAATTAACATTGTGCAATTCTTTCACTTGATATAGTGTTCATGTTACTTTCTCCTCCCTGTCGGCATAGTGTTGCTAACTTTCTCGACTTGTTCCGTCTGCTGTATTCCATGCATCAAATCCCCACCCCGGTTCGTCCTCTTTAATTCTCTTTAGCTTTCCCGGAGGCCTGTGTGGGAAGGCATTGTATTGTGTATGTGGCGACCCTGTAGCAACGTTTTCTCTCTTCAAACACTTCGAAAATAAAATATTTATTTGAAGCTTTTTATTTGTTCCATGAATTTATTCGTAGAGCTGTTACCAATGTCAGTGCTCAGACAAAATTGTAGATAAAATGAATGGAAAATTATCAAACATTTACGATTCTTACCGATATCGTATATACATTCCATCCGACAGCACCCTCGTCGTATAGGCATCCAGGAAAGTTTCTGTGAATATTCATGCAATAAAGTTACATACATTTGTTTGTAACAAAACATTCTCAACAAAAATAAATTTAACACACTATTACGTTAAATACTGTTTTCCCGCATTATTTAGGATTAAAATGCATCATGAATTGACATACATTTTTGGATAACTTTATGTAATCAAATTTAGATTCAAGTTAATGTCTATGTCCTATCTTCCTACAGTAGCGTAGTTAGTAAAATAGCACAAATATATTACGTAGATTATGGAAGATTATCAATGCCTGTCTAGACAGCGTTTGTCAACAAAATCAAAAACATGACACGTATGAAATTGTCGAAATAAAAAAAGTCTGAAAAGTCCTCTGAGCTTGTTCCACGAGAAAATCTGTATTAGTGACCAAAAATCCATTATGAGATTTCAGAGATTTGTGTTGCCAGCATTTTTTAATACCACATATATCATAATATGTCTAATTTTCTTTTTATAGCGATTCTGTTTTCAACAAATTACAAAAAAGATGACGTCACCCAGAAACGCCCTACTAAAATGTACATAAAAAATCTTCAGTTTTTCAAAAGGATAAAAAAACTGCACAACACTTATGGAAATGTTCACATTAGTTTAATTCTTAAAATCAAAATTAATCCACTAAACTCTTCCGAGACACTTTGTGACGTCATTGCTTTCGTTGGGATAATCTCGATGCCATAAACAACATCACTAATACAAGTTTTATCATGGAAGGGCCCATTTGATATAGATTCATATCATTTGTACATTTTTTTATTGAAAGTATTGATACGTGTTCTGTTGAATATGTTGCTTAATATATTGCACTCATATACCGACAAGCCTCAATAATTTGACCACCATTGGTTCTAAAGAAAGTTGGCCTTATTATTGAATAAATTAAAGAAAAGTAAAGAAAACTTGTCCAGAAAAATACATTAGGATTAATTGTTTTATATTTAGCGGTGGTCTACATGCACTAACTTAATACTAGATCAATACATTTTTTACTTTCTAAAATAGATATGAATCGCCAGATGGCTTTGAATTGAATAGAAACGAAAGACACATACCTTGTGTTACAAAATACGCGGAATTAGTTGAAGGCGTCAGACCATCTGGTGATGGTAGAATAAATTCCAATAGCTGGCAACCATCAACAACTCCAGGTGTGAAGAAAAAAGAGACACATAGACTGTCTTTAGAGCATTCCTTTCCACAGTCTATTCTGCTTTTAGCATGGATAAACGTTCCGAACACCGGCACCAGTCCGTTAAAACCCGTCTCCTTTCGCCACGTGCACTCGCTCATGGACACTGTAAATAATCATTTATATCTTCTTAAATATGAATATAAACAGATTACACTTTACAACAAGTACAGCATTACTTATTTCCAGATGCCATAAGAAATGCGGAAAGGTTAACATCCTTCAAACACGAATATAAAAATCGCCTTTTAAATACTGCATCGCAGTAATAACGTTTCATTTTATTAATTGTGACATAATATATAAATATATATATCATCACGGACATATAAACCGTTTATATGTCCGTGGTATTATGTTCACATCAATTTGTATGATATAATTGATCGAGTGTCTGTCGGTAAGTAAATTGTTATATTGAATTAAATTGTTATATTGAAATACAATGTGAAAATCTTAGTTATATACATGTTATTATACTGTGCAAATGTTAAATTTTAATTATTATTATGTTTTGTTTACAGAAGGCCACATTGAAAATATGATGTTTTTATAGTTATATATTTATATCATAATGTGTAACAACCTTCTTAAAATAAAGATATTATTATCATTATTATTATTATTACATGTATTATTAAGTATAGTGTGTTTAATGTACATCATTAAAAACATAGTACGGACGGATCACGTGCATAGGATAAATATTATTTTGTCAGTTTTCGCTTCCATCCTGTTTGTCCTCAATAATTCTCCTTAATTCTCATTAATGACCATTCCTTGCGCCCATGTTCCCTTGCGTATTTACCCTTGTACCACCTCAAATGCCTGATGTTTTATGCAAAGTTGTTTTCCCGGAGGGCTGTGTGTGAAGACATTGTTTTATGTATGCGGCATTCCCTGTATCAACATATTCTCTCTTTTATACTCCTTGTGCATTTTAATTTCGTTGGCCAAGTTTAGTTGCTCAGGAAGCAACATCAAACGACAGGGCTATATTGCGATTGTTTAGTATTATTCAGTCTTGGTACAGTTAAAGGATGTCTCAAAACATGAGAGAATAAGTTGCTACAGGGAACGCGACATACATTATAAATGTAGAAGTGCTAGCTCTGATGAATATCTTTATATACCTATTTTTTGCATAGTTTTGTTTAATTATTTCCCCAAAAATATCTTGACTAACACATAATTAGTTCAATTAGGTAATTTTCAATCAAGGTTAATCATGTTTAAGTTACCTGCTGAATTTATCCAACACAAATAAATTAATGATTTCAGGACAAGTATCCACAGTGCATTTGTGTTCGCCATAGCGAGTTTCACAGAGTTTCCATATCAAAACCAGCCTATTTCCAATTCTACAATTAGTCAAGAGTATCATGAGTGTGTACGCTGTGTCGATTGGTCAATATTTTTGCAAAACAAGCTTTCATTGGCTGACCGATTAAAGTAAATCAAAAGAGTTAACTTACATTATTATTATTTTTATATCAACAAAATAATGTTAACATAGAGCTTGGCTAATTTAGATTAAAAGGTGTCATTTATTGACTCTAATATTTACTTAGACTAAAGCAAACATTCAAAGACTAAGGCTACTATATACAAATGTTACTGTGACATTCACTGAGGCCGTACGCACACAATTCAGTACTTTAATGGAAACAACAAGCCTATATTTACTATAGAAGACAGTTAAGAGATGTTTCTTTGTTGATAGTTAATGGATTTTTCCACATTATTTCTATGGGTTTTCATCAAACCAGTGTCTCGAAGTTTCCGACCAATTTTCATTTGTTCGGTGAGCAACTTTCAGTCCTGGCATGTTTGCAATTTCCAGAATATTATTATGTTTGTTCACTTCATATTGTCCATCAAACCAGTGTCTCGAAGTTTCCGACCAATTCTTATTTGTTTGTGAGCAACTGTCATTCCTGGCATGTTTGCAGTGTCCCCAATATGTATATGTTTGTTCACTGCATATCGTCTATCAAGCCAGTGTTTCGTTTAAGGGAAACTCTCTTTTCTAAGCACTAATTAAAGAATAGAGATTTTAAGCTTGAAGCATTGAGCTTTTTAGTTACTAGTTCTATATTATTATATTCAACTTGAAGAGGATAGTAGTACGTGTTTTGTCCATGTAATGAGATGATAATGATACTCTTGTAAGTAATGTTACGTCTCCCTTGGCCGAGTGGTTGAGGCATCCGCTTTGGGAGCGGGAGGTCGAAGGTTCGAATCCCGGCAGGGGTCCGTTCTGATATGGCCGGTTGGTGAGCCGCCAGCTAGTTAAATAATGGTTACCGTGTGCCTACCTGCCTGGTGCCTGGCATTAAAAGGATAGGAATCGGGAAGTGAATGTGCTCAGAAACTAGGTGTCTCATAAGTCAAATTGGCTGACCCTTTAAATAGGGGTGACACTATAATAAATAAACACTTTACTTTTATAATGTAAACTATTTATATAATTTAATTCAATTACATATTTTAAATAATATATTTAAATTTGATTCAATTCTGTTGTATAAAGTCGCCTATTTAATTCAGTCGGCAGAGCACTCCTGTTCCCAAGATTATGACGGCTACTAACACTGTGCTCTCAAACCAAGTCCTGAAGGTTCTTTGTGGCTCATTTTCTTAGGGTTTGGTGTTAAACTATTCCAGGTCTGGGAGTACTTATTAAGTCTGGAGTGTGGAGTGTGGCTCTAAAATGCAATAATTACTCCCATACCTAATACTCACTTTAAAATCTCATAGGTAGTTGACCATTATCACTCATTGAACATGCATTTCTGACTATCATACTAAGAAGAGTAATTGTTGAGTGCTGAGTGTAAGTATTTGTTATAGTCCTGGTTCCATGAGATTTAGGTTCGCGCCCCAGGTGAGGTGTATCTTCTTCCATTACAATTGACTAAAATATCCAGTAAATTGTTCCCGCCACCTAAGCCCTGCGTATTCAGTAAAGGTATTTGCGGCTCACGTTTCGTTACGTTTCGTAACGTTCTGCAATTTGGTTCCACGTTTACAGTCAATGTGATTCGGTGGGCCAGGGATTCAAAACAAAACGTGAGCAACTTATCTGTAATTTTTATAATTGACCAAACAATTTTCTGTTTGTTTCATTTTTCTTATTTCCGTTGGCAAATTATTCATTGTAGACATACTTATATAACATTTGTTCATCTACTTAAAAATCGAATCGAACCCAATACAATAATCGTTCCGTTTTTTGAAAAAAAAATGCAAAAAAAAAAATGCAACACTTAACAAAATAGTAGGTACTTTAAGACTGTTTGTTATTATTCCATGTTCTTTAAAAAGAAGCGGAGCATTATCATAGTGGAAGGTTAGCCAGCTTAAATCGATTTAAGCCCCCCTCCCCCCCCCCATGTTTGAGTGTCAGTTCCAAGGCTGCAAATCGCAAATCGCTGTATGCTATTATTTCTATATATATTTTAGATGAATGTCAAATTCCCCTTTCCGATGTCCTTTTCATTTATTTGATATAATGTTCATGTTACCCCCCCCCCCCCCCTTCGGCCTTTTGTTGCTAGCTCCGTGTTCTATTCAATCCATTAAATTCACCCCTGGTTGTCCTGCTTAATTCTCCTTAGTTGTTTTTTATTGACAGTCAGGCCATTCCGTTCGCTCCTGTTCGCTTGCGTGTTAACCCTTTTTGTTCCCCCTCAATGCCTGATGTTGTGTTGACAGTTTTCCCTACGGGATGTGTGGGGAGGCATTGTCTTATGTATGTGGCGTTCCCTGTAGCAACGTATTATCTCTATTATTATTTGGGAAATAATGGATGCACTGTTTTATGTTTGTATTCCAACATACTTTCACAATTGTGCTTAATTGTTTGTGATAATTAAAAAGGGTCTGTTCTAAATTTGAGTGTGCGACTCCTTTTGTTTGCTGTGGAAAAGCGTCCGAGGTTTAAGAACATATGTAAAGTATATAAGCCCACATCTTAATTTCATTCTTCACATACTCTGGTCAAACACCGACATGATTTTCGGGTCAGGGGGATAAACCTTTCGAAATATTTGGTAATGTGTACTATATTTAGATTTTAATTGTTGATGGATTTAGAAGTGTCCACAGAAAACATTTTTGTCTGACTAGAACGGTTGTTGGCATTGGTTACTTACACAAGGACGCATGTTTAGGCAGTAACAGTTCAGATTATCTTAAATTGTCTTTTCCTTTAATCTGGTTTGAAATGAAGGCAAACTAGTAAAAATGAGAAATTATATATGATATAGAGTTTAGAGATTTTTTTCCACTGGAAGTACGTATGCAATAATGTTTTAAGAATGTAATTAATAATATCATAATTGGAATACTGTCTGGCCAATTTCATGATTCTATCACAATGAACATGCACACTCAACATGATTTTTTATATTGGAGACAAATATCATTTTGTATAACCTCCGGCCCTTTTTATTAATAATTTAAGTAATTTCCAATATGTAAGTGCAGCTATATAATTAAGTGATCCAAAAGTGTCTACTTGCTTTGAACAGATTAATCTCTGAATTGTTACTTAACATTTATTTCCAATTTTTCATGCAAAATTACATAATTATTCCTGGCAGAGACAGTATATGTAAACAGAAGATACTGTCACTGTGGTTCTCATTATCGACAAGCTTGACAATAACGTCATTATTGTTTTCATAGACATTTATTCCAGGATATGCAAATATAAAATTCAATTCAGAAACTACGGTAAAACCTTGATATTAAGACCACCATTTAATTTAAATCGGCTGTTGTAGTTGTTAGGTAATCTGATTATAATGAGTGATGCACATCAAAAGCGGTCACAAGTCACATATGAGAGAGATAGTTATGGTCCTTTGTTTATTTCAATTAGCCACTTTTCACTACGGTGCCATATCTCGGAACTGATCGGACATATTTCATTGCAACTTTCTATGAACATAAAGATGCGAATAGGAATGATTCTTATCAAAAGTGGTCACAACCCACTCATGTATGACATAGTTATGACCCTTTGTTTATTTCAATTAGCCATTTTCTATAGGAAAAAATCCGTCCAGAGCCATATCTTGGTACTGGTTGGACATACATTATTTAAGCTTTCTATGAACATAAAGATGGGTATAAGAATGATGCATATCAAGAGCAGTCACACTCCACAAATGTATGACAGAGTTATGGCCATTTGTTACTTTCAATTAGCCACATGTTTTCCGTCCGGTCCCATATCTTGGAACTGGTTGGATAGATTTTAATGAACCTTTCAATGAATATATAGATAAGTATTGGAAGATGCACATTAAATGCTGTTACAATCCACTTATGCATGACATTTAAGTTATGTATAAGTTGACGTATAAGTTATGGCCGTTTGTTATTTTCAAAATGATAATGTAATTCATGGAACATGTCTGCCTGGAACCACATCTTGGTACTGAAATTTGGATATGATAGAGGGTAAGAGAATGATGCATATCAAATGCCCCATGAATTCATTCAAGTATGGAAAAGTTAAACGCCCTTTCTTCTTACGAACAGCCATAATGATTTTATAAAGAGTAATATAGATTTTTTCTACCCAAAGCAATCTCGTAATGGTTGGTCACATTATTTTGATATCCATGCAGAGGAATATTTATATGATTGGCGTTGTCTGTCCATCCATCAGTCTGGGGGTATGATGCATATGAAATGCCATATCCCACTACTTCGACGCGGGGGGGGGGGCATGACAAACTCGTGCCGATGAAACGTTATATGTTTATTATCATATGTCCTCAAATTTGCGGCTTTCGCCATATTCGTTCTTTTTCGAGGGATATTGTATTACTAATTTATTTGTATTTTCTGTAATTTGCCTAATTCATCGGAGGATATCAATTCAACGAATTTGCTCGTTATGTCATGTCTGTACAACCAAGCCAACATTGTACATTCTAGCAGCCTGATCTGGGTCTACAGCGATGGCATAGGGGTCAAAAGGCATCTCCTTGGAGAAAAGGGTTAGTTAAGCGTGGCCAGCCTTAAAGTTGTCTCCCCATTTTTCAGCAGTATCCAATCCACTGCATTGACTAACATAGGCCTACGTTGCTATGAAAAGGCGATAACAAATGAAGCCATATGAACTACTAGCTGACCTTCCTTTAGCATTTGGACTTGGCCTTTTCTTTAGCAGGACTGGCACGTATTCATCTGACAGTTATTCGGTAAGATTGGAAACGATCTGTTTCAGACAAAACTGATACATGCCATTTGAAAACAGCTTCCCCATTCAAGAGTACAATGTGCCTCACCAATCACCAAAACAGGCTCCTTGTTTTGAAACTATCAGATGTTAAATAGAGAATATGGGGAACGCATACATAAGACAATGCCTCTCCCACAAAGATTTCGGGAAAAGAGCATTCTATAAAATGTCAGGCATTCAAAAAGGTACAAGGGTAAATACGGAAGGGAACAGGGGCGCAATGAATCACCTGGCCGACCGTAAAGGACAACTAAAGCATCATTCAGTTTTCTGCTCTGTAATATCTTCAAGGTGACTAAAAACTAGGGATGTCAATAACCGTTCATTATACTAACCGGTTAACCTCTCAATCTTCCGACCGGTTAACCGATTATCGGACGTACATTTTTTCGGGGCGGGTTGTGGAGTAAAATACACAATTATTAAAATGTACGTAGACACCGTCTGAGAGTAATGCCGTTTTTTCGAGCTGTCGTTCGTCCGTTACGGCGGGCAAATCATACCTGTGAACCTTTTCTGAAGGCAAGTCGGGAGATTGCACCTCGAAACGGAATAATTTTTTGTGTGGCTGACATTTTGTCAATATCATGTCTTCATCCGTATCATAAGCTTTAATAGCAATATTCTGCGAATTAACTCGTAATCTGGGAGCTCCGTTTAATAGACACGCCAATTAACAATTGTATTGCCAATTGTCATATCTGAATACAATAGAAAAACGTGTGAAACTTGAATAAACAACATGACAAACGAGGTCGCATCGTATTTTGATCAGCGTTACCAAGCGCTTGATTCCATGATTTAGAGCGTCTATATAACCCCAAAAACGTGATTTACGGACTGGTATATCAATTTTACACTTTCAGTTATCAGTTTGACAAGTAATTTCAGCGAACCAGTCGGGAATGAACTAAAAAATACCTCATAATTAAAATTCTCGATGTTTACTTTGAAAATCGGGAGAGTGCGGTTAGTAGAATAAACACGCGTGTCAAAGAGTGATCGCATTATTGACTAAGCGGTTGCCAATTTTCGTCATTATGTGTATGGTGAATCACAACAAATAGGCAATTAACGAAGCAATTATGTCATTCAGTAGAATAAACACTCGTGTCGAACAGTGATCGCATTATTAATTTTCACTCCTAAGGGGGTGCACAGCTGCGACGTATTCTCGGATAAAACATTGAAAGTATATGACCAACATAATTTGCCTAAAAATGTAAAAGTTATGAACTCATTTTTTGTTCGACTACTCGGTTACCAATTTTCGTAACCGATAACCGGACGATCGAACGGTTAACCGGTTAATCGTTGACATCCCTACGAAAAACATAACTCATTTAAACACATTTCTAAGTCATTTGATGTCACTGATCTTAGACAAACACTATGCCTTGTCATCAAGTTTATGTACTTGTTGCTTTGTTATTGCAGTTAGTGGAGCACTAACTTCAATTAAGCAACCCTGATCATGGAAGACAACAGGATTTTCCATATCCAGTGGACATAAGCAGAGTGTTCCATTCCTTTAAATTGTTATTGCTTTTCCTGTTACTGTTTCAACCTTTTCAAGTCTGATTTACAGACTGTGTTGTACTTATAAACTAAATAATAAGACCGTCACTTGGGACCCTTGCAAACTAGTTTTAATATTGAGGTGGTCTTAATATTGAGGTGGTCTTAATATTGAGGTGGTCTTAATATTGAGGTGGTCTTAATATTGAGGTGGTCTTAATATTGAGGTGGTCTTAATATTGAAGTGGTCTTAATATTGAGGTGGTCTTAATATTGAGGTGGTCTTAATATTGAGGTGGTCTTAATATTGAGGTGGTCTAAATATTGAGGTGGTCTTAATATTGAGGTGGTCTTAATATAGGTGGTCTTAATATTGAGGTGGTCTTAATATTGAGATGGTGTTAATATTGAGGTGGTCTTAATATTGAGGTGGTCTTAATATTGAGGTGGTCTTAATATTGAGGTGGTCTTAATATTGAGGTGGTCTTAATATTGAGGTGGTGTTAATATTGAGGTGGTGTTAATATTGAGGTGGTGTTAATATTGAGGTGGTCTTAATATTGAGGTGGTGTTAATATTGAGGATGGTTGAAGAATATAATTGTTTCGAAGACAAAACAATGTCGGGTTTGATCGACGCGATCCGTGTTAAGTCATTGTTTCTTAATACCTGAATACAGTCATATTTGCAATATCCCTATGACGACCAAAACAAAAGTAAGTGACGTCAAAAACTTTCATTGGGAAAAACAGTATTGCCCCTAATGCAGGTTTTATCATGGAAACGCCCAAATCTTTTTATAATGGCTGATGCTTTTTGCGTAAAATAGTCACTTTTATTTGGTCATGTTGAGAGATCTTTTCAACAGTAAACATGTTTGATTTGATTTGTCATTGGTGATATTATCCCTGTCCTAACTTTGTAGTAATTGTGGAATATTTCCAAGATATCATCAGACACGCTACATTTTCAGTATGTCAATACTGCTGATGACGGAAGTCTGAACTACATTAGTGTCAATAGTATCTGCGTCATAAAGGGAAATCTGTAGTCAATTGGAACATAGCAAAATATAATAAATAATTGTGGTAAAAGTATTGGCAATACTATTGAGTGTCGGGACATCTATTGAATGCAAAGTGTTCACTTCAATTTATGTTTTCAACCGTTCATATTGCTTTGTACTGGAAAACACTTCCGGTAGAGCAAGTATGTGCATTGATGTTCAGATATGTTTTATAGAAAAATGGTTTCTATAGGACGGGGCTGTTTTGTCATGGACTGAGCGGATTTCAATGTGTAGCATACCTTTTTATAAATTGACCACCTCTGATCATTGTTATGGGCTCTGGAAATTTTTTTTATCATATTTCAGTTTACTTTAACTGTAACAGAACATTAGTGTCGGAAGGAGTAGTGAGTTTAATGCTTCCCTCCACTCTGATTTTAAAAGACCTTCATATACATTTTAAATTTAATTATTTTCAGTTTTTAAATATTTGTTTTTTTCCCAATATGACAACAGTGTCATGAAGTTCTCAAGCCTTCCTGCACGCCAGAGGTCTAACCGTTGCACTTAATTCGACAATGAATTCGATTCTACCGCTGATTCATACGAATGGTTTCCTAGTGATATATTCATTCGGTGTTCTAAATAACGGTCGTAAGCACATTGTGAGAAGGCCAACCAATGAAAACGTGTTATATAAACTATTGTCCAATAGAAATAGTAAACACAGTTAAGTTAGTCTCGACTATTTTGAATTGACAGTAGTTTTAAAGCAATCATTGAAATACACGTATACGGAAGTGTCATTATTATTAAAACAACATGGTTATATTGAATAAGCGTTTGTTATTAATTATGTTTAACTGCATTCGGACCTCCTTTTTTGACAACCTTCTATCCGAATACTAGGTGTTATCCGAAATAAATATCAGGACACACTGTATTCTAATGCATGTCGTATTGAAATAGTCTATTCGAAATCATGCATTATTCGAAATAAAATAAAATTCGAATGAACGAGGTCCGATTTTAAATTGAAACCTCTCCGTCTCTTGGGTAACAATATTTCAGCAACAACATTATCAAACTGAATTCTGATGAAGGGAATTTAGCTTTAAGTTCTTATCGCGTGTTGACTCTGATAACAGAACGAAATTATGACATGTTTGTGTCATTTCATCAATAATTATAAAACAGATGTAATGTTGTTGGTATAATAACCAATACTTATTTAAATTATTTACGTTATGAGTGTCTGTCTATACAAATATAGTCAGTGTGATTCAACAAAATATATTAATTCACTATGCATAGCCTCTTGTTCATGACCACTTGGCGTTTTCCAAACAAAGTTATAAAGAAATCAACGTCGCCTCCAAAGGAATATGCACTAACTCTGGATCTACTTCGTGAAGAATATTGTCATATACAGATAAATCATCACGATGTGTGTCTGTTTGTGTCTTATCAGTTCCGAATGTGAAGACAAACACGAGATAACAGATGGCACCGTGTCCATGCCCCTTAAAGAAACAACAGTAGACCAAGACGCGTAGTTAGAGAATAAACATCGAGCAGTGAGAATGTTTAAATTAATTGTACTTTGTTTAGCAGCTAGTATTGGTAAGTTTGTTTTTTTATACCAATATCTACAACATCTTAAACGAATTGTGATTTTATAGGAATGACGATGTTTATATATCATTTCTCGTGGACTAAATTGCAAAGTGTTTATAGTCATGAACTCTCAGGGAGCGACACATTATTTTTTCTAGCGGACCTTTATCCATTTATAAATAAATAGTTCAGTAACACCGTTCGCTACGCTTAATGTTGGTTATATAAAAGTTAAATTGAATGGGTTACTATCGATTTACATAGTTATTCTACCAATAGAAGATGAGATTTTTGTTGCATTAAGCCCGAATGGTAAGCTCAGTTTGTTACAGCCCTGGGCAGTCACCAGGAAGGTCCGGAATCGACAACCGGGTTGGGCAAGTCATGGTCCTTATGTTACATTTGCGAACGATGTTTGTCCTCCACCTCTGGTGCATGTGGGGAAACTGTCAGCTGCTAGCGGAATGGCAAGTTAGCACTGGTTGATAATTAATTTCAGGAATACCGCTCAGGTCAGTCAATTTACCGACAGGTAAAAAGTGATGTTGTCTTTTCATTCACGACTGCACCTTATTGGAGTCAGTGTAAGTCTACTAACAGCCCGTTGCCTTGCCTGTAACACCAACGCTGATTTATAATCCCTAGCCCGGTATCCAGAAAACATAAAGGCATTTGTGAAGGGTAAAAGGGCAAGTGAACAGGGGCGCAAGGAATGGTCCGGTCGACCATAACGGGTAACTAAGGAAAATTTAAGCGGACAAACAGGGGGTAGGGAATTTAATGGATGGAATACATCACAGGACAAGTCAAAACAGTTGGCACCAAAATGCTGGAAGTGGGAAGAAAATAACATCAGCACTATATAACGTGAAACCCAACAAACATCTAAACACAAATAGAAATAAAGACCATAAAGCGATTTACAGCCTGACAGTAAGAATACTGGATACAAAGATGATCGCATAGTCCTTACTTTTCAATCAGAACATTTTTTATATTTCTTGTAATATTTTGTGTTTGCATTTACTCCTGTTTTCAGCTGTTGTTTATGGATTCAGATGTCACGTGAGCAATGACGAAAACAATTTGCACTGTGGCGCTGCCAATAACATGAACTGTTCCTCTAGCGACTTCATGCCTGTTTGCCATAAAATTTCTGGCAGTAATGATCAATTGAATGGAGTATGCAGTTGTGAGCAATGTAAGAAAGTATTCCCTACAAATGTTTCTAAAATGTAATAATGTAGGGAACCATTTGAACGCTGCTGTACGATTTCCAATATCTTCTTAAAATGACGTCATTTCCAGAAAACGTCACGTGTGACGTCACCATTTTAATACAGTAGCAATATTTGGCCCATATGGCAATATGAAAACGATGTGACCATATGGAGTAAATATTGTTTCCTGTTTACAAATAGTGACATCACATGTTGCGTTTTCTTGAAATGACGTCACTTACAGATGTGGATGTAAACTCCATAGCAGCGTTCAAAATGTTAATGCCTTCTTCATTTCGTCAGCATCTACAGGAGCGTTAAGCATACTATTAGTCACCGGCCGGAACATCAGGGTTATGTTGCGTATTATCGTCCAAAACAGAGGCTTACAAAGACGTACCTATAGGCCAACAGCAGTTAGTCTGACTGTTATATTTACCATGATTAAACATCATGTGTAATGCTGAAACACACGTGTCTTATTATAAAATGAATAATTTTCAAATGGCGTATGTCTTTTCATCGAATGTGCATTGTATTTTTATTTAAGGCTGTTTATTTCTGAAGAAAAAGATGAGTTTGCCCTTCATTTTTATTTAAATCAATAATGTATATGTGCATTTCGTTAACAGTAATATTGCATGTTCAATATTTGGAAAATTATGTTTGTGTTATAAAGTTACTTTTTGGTTTATTTGTTAAACATATTCCCTTCAAATATTTCACAATAATGATTTGACTTAATATTTGTTGATGTATTGCCTCAACTTTCTCTTGTAATATTATTATGTTCCATTTGTGATATGAAACCCAGGGAGCACAGTGTTTGATTTAATGATAACATTAATTAGCGACAACATTATCAAACTGAATTCTGATGAAGTGAATTTAGCTTTTAAGTTCTTATAGCGTTTTGACTCTGATAACGGAACGAAATTATGACATGTTTGTGTCATTTCATCAATTAATTATACAACAGATGTAATGTTGTTGGTATAATAACAAATACTTATTTAACTTATTTTCGTTTAGGTTTATATTTTATACATGTTTTGACGTCTTTTTTACTTTCAACTTGAAGATACGTAGTACGCAACTCAAAATGTCACTGTAATGGCGTTTTCCGTTGTCGGTTAAAGTGAATTTTTTCACCATAGTATAACCAAGCAACGCTGTACGATTTCCAACCTCTTCTCTAAGTAACGCCATCTCCAGAAAACGTCACGTGTGACGTCACCATGTACTAGCAGTGAGCATTATTTGCGCCATATGGCAATAATAAAACGAAGTAACCAAATGGAGTAAATTCTGTTTCCTGCTGGCAGATAGTGACATCACATGTTGCGTTTTCTTGAAATGACGTCACTTACAGAAGAGGTTGTAAAATCTCATAGCAGCGCTTATAATGATCATAACGTGATTGTGTTTACATTCTTTTTAGTCTGTTTTACTGTGTCTGATTGCGCCGATCACTGCTGGCATTCCCACCCTGTATGTAAAGATGCTTATGACACCAGTATTGAGAGGCTCTGCGTCTGTGTTAGGTACGTATAGTGAATGTTGATAATCCACTCTTGAACTCTATGGTCATGAAATGACGGCCGGCCAAGTCTGTTATAAGTTGGCACAGCGTTTGTTGTCTACTAGCTAACCCCTCCGCAGGCGAAGAACATATATTACCCGAGGCGTCTTTCCGAGCGTACGTGCGTTCACTCGTCCTTGCGTCACACTCCTCTGTGCGCAGAGAGGAATATTCTTCTGAGCGCAGATTCTCCTACAAGGGATTTTAACTCGAGCGCCACACTCTTCTGAGCGCATAGAAAAATATTCTTCTGAGCGCAAATTCTCCTACAAGGGATTTTACTCGTGCGTCAAACTCTTTTGTGCGCATACAGACATATTGTTCTGTGCGCAAATATTCCAAATCGCAAATCGGGTTACACTAAGCATTAATATGTGCAAACACCGTATGCAGTGTTCACTCGCATTTAGTAAAATAAGACTGTGAAATATTTCCTGATCATGTAACAGTTACAAGAGCTCCCCTCAAAGGAAAGCGCCGAACAATGTCAAGAAACAAATCTCATGACATGATTTAAATATATCTTTGTGAATTACCAGACACTTCCATTTTCGATGTCTGTATTTATTTGGTAATGATGTAGGGAAATTTTGTCACGGCGTGTAGACAAGTTCAACCAGTTCAAACATAATTTTGTATCACCGATTATTAAATAACTATTAATTATTAGCCCTTAGACACAGCATTTGCCTCGTCCAATAATACAAAGGCCTCCTCTATAACAGTGCCAATATCTATATCACTTTTCGGCCCGGGCCGCTAACTGATATTGATATTGGCCCGCATTTTAAAGAATTTGATTGGCTAATTGAACAGGGCCAAAAAATGATACAGATTCGCAGCTGGAAATTCGGAAACGGCAGCCATTTGATTTTTAAGTTTGTATTAGTATGTTGATACATGGACAAAGAAAAACAGAAACATTGGTTTATTTTTGTTATGTATTTAAGAGTTGTTCTTTGTTATATGTTAATAATTTTTTTAATAAATTTAGTGTTTAAACTTTGAATCCTTTATTTATAAGTACATGAAGTTATTTAATAAAATTGTCAATAAATAAGTGATTTGACATTGGCCCTGTTATTTGTCCTCGGGACAAATAACAGGGCCAATATCAAATCACTTATTTATTAACATATATTGTGAAATAAGTTCTTACAATTTATGCCTATATCACTATCGATGATTGCTTCTTGAGTAACTAAGCCGTTCTTTCAACAAATACAAGAAGTGTGAATTCCGTGGTCAAACCCCTTTCAGAACAATTTAATGCGATTTAGCAATTACAGCTTTTTTTTAATGCAGAACCATAATATCAAGGATATATGTGTAGCTACATATAATACTCATATAACATATCTCTTACATGCCCGAGATGCAAGGCAAATGATAATACATGTAAAACATTTCACGAGGCAAGGCCATACTGAAAGATGCCATTGGTAATGGTGTGTTTGTACTTCTTTGTATGATATTAAAGTTACTAAACCCAGATCATACAGTCAAGAGAAAGTATAAACGCACTTAAGTCATTTTGTACGAAAGATAGGAGTTGATTCCTTTATTCGACAGTTCATATACTAAAATAGCGATATCGTGAACAATTAAGTCACGAAACGCGAGATAAATATACGAGAATTCGTGTCTCCTTGCTACAATACAACAACAATGCAATAACTTTTATTTTAAGTCGGCAAGACATTATAACAAATAACATAAGCTCAGATATAGAGCTTTTACAACCGACTACATAGTAACATCTAGTATATGGAATATTATATGTTAATAAATAAGTGATTTGATATTGGCCCTGTTATTTGTCCGAGGGCAGTCGTATTGGCACGATAACCAATACGACTGTCCCGAGGACAAATAACAGGGTCAATGTCAAATCACTTATTTAATGACAATTTTATTAAATAATTTCATGTACTTATAAATAAAGGATGTTTTTTTTTGTATACGCTAAAACTATGAATTAGTTCTGTGCTAAAAACTGTCGACGAACGTTTAAATACTGACTTTAAAATAAAATGGCTGCCGTTTCCGAATTTCCAGCTGCGAATCTATATCATTTTTTGGCCCTGTTTAATAAGCCAATCAAATTCTTTAAAATGCGGGCCAATATCAATATCAGTTAGCGGCCCCGGGCCGAAAAGTGATATAGATATTGGCACTGTTATAGAGGAGGTCTTTGTATTATTGGACGAGGCAAATGCTGTGTTTAAGGGCTAATAATTAATAGTTATTTAATAAAGAGCTTTTACAACCGACTATGTAGTAACATCTAGTATAAAGAATACATATAGCATAACACAGCTTCAACTAAAGATATAGGCAAAGCATTCACATATTGACACAATGTACTAAGGACAATGCTTTGTGCTTACAATGTCTTCTTTATTTGGTATGGAATGTTTTACTAGTAGACGTGACTGCTTCTTAAGGTCTTCCATACACATTGGTGCGACGCTTCGACGATTGGCATAGTATAGTTTTGAACATTACTATTGCATTTTTTTTCTTTTTTCAGAAACTAAAAATGGTAATCATGTCGCAGTCGTTATTGGTTCACTTGATACTTCTAAACTAATAAAAAATGAATTATGTTTGTAGACTTGTTTTTTTCTTCTTTCAAAAAAAGATTGTTCCATCTCAGATTTTTACCAGTGACTAGTTCGTATAGTACAACTTTAGTGACATGAGATCCTTTCCTATACTGGGCAGAAGTGTTCACCCGCCTGTACTATATCACATACAGTAAAACCTCCCTTAAAGACCACCTCAATAATAAGACCACCTCAATAATAAGACCACCTTAATAATAAGACAATCTCAATAATAAGACCACCTCAATAATAAGACCACCTCAATAATAAGACCACCTCAATAATAAGACCACCTCAATAATAACACCACCAAATTAAGAACACATAGTTGCAAGTCCATTTCACTTGTTTTGCTCTTGATTCAACCTCAATATTAGGACTGCCTCGATATTAAGACCAGTTTTCAATGGGTCACAAGGGTGGTCTTATTATTGAGGTTATGCTGTATACGGTATGTATTGTCTCTTAGTTTTACTGTGCACATCATGACATAATTTATGTAATTCTGACCTATATTATTTTATCTACCGTCTACCAGTGAAGTGTTATCATGATTTTACTTGTGAATAGATTCGGAAAACCTCGGTCAACTACGTCAAGTGCCTCGGATGTTCGACTACTTTCGGATATTTCATTCGAATATCATGAAAACAAGATGGCGGCATGAACGCTTGAGTGCTGATGAATCTAAAATCTAAGCTATATGAAGACTGAAATATGTGAGTTTTAACTATTTCTTGACCGCACAAAATGTTGAGTTTTGCCACATAGTGCTCCGCCTTACATACACTAGAGGGTGTTATTAGGATAACGAAGTGGTACGGAAATATCCGAGAGCTGACGAGAATGGCGTTGTACCATGATCACAAATAAACTTGCGTTGATAAAAAATTCATACAGTTAAACCTTGATAATAAGACCACCCGTGGGACTCTTGAAAAACCGGTCTTCTTATTGACGTGGTCTTAATATTGAGGTCGAATAAAGGGCAAAACAGTGAAAATGGACTTAAAATGTGTTGTATCACTCTTTATCTGCGCATGCATATGTCAAAATGAGTTAATTCATTCCATTATGATATTACTCGGACTAATTAACCTGATCCTCGTGACCTCATTCGGAAATCCTCGGCCAACTACGTCAAGTGTTATCCGAGTAACGAAATGGTACGGAAATGCCTGAGAGCTGCCGAGAATGTCGTGACCATTGTAAGAATAATTTTACAGTAGACTGATTATCTAATCTTATCTTCGTCTCGTATACGATTATCTTCGGCTACTGTTGAACACGTCTGGTCATTCTATAACATATACTGAAAGAAATTCGAAAATGCAATAATTTCCATCAGCATAATCGATGTATAATATATTCGTGCATAAAGGTCAGGATGTGGTTAATATTTTCGGACTATACTTAGTAAAAATTCGTCAGATCAAATCAAATATTCACTCTATAACGATATTTTGGGTAAAAAGGCGGTTTGAAAATGATGAAACGTTATAATTCGCAGTATTACATTAGTAGTCCATCTAGCCATGTGTAAACGCCAATTTGTTTTTCATGGCAGTATGCAAAACTATTTTTCAGACGGAAATATAGAATTAGATTAAAGATTTGGCTTGCTTTATTATAGTTCACGATAAAACGTACTTTAACTTCGCTGAACTCCAAATAGAAATCATATTAAAAGAACAGTTTCATTTACAGGTTGTACTTAGGATTTATATATATTATTAATAACGTATAAACCACGTTGTCAGTGGCTGTGTTGAACTCTAATACAGTAAAACCTCCCTTTAAGACCACCTCAATAACAAGACCACCTCGAAATTAAGAACACAATTTTCAAGTCCATTTTCACTGTTTTGCTTTTCATTCAGCCTCAATATTAAGACCACCTCAATAATAAGACCAGTTTTCAAGGGTCCCACATGTGGTATTATTATTGAGGTTTAACTGTATATCTCTGCACACATTATATACCTCTATAGGAAACCATTTAAATTCAGAGATATTGTTTTCGCCCCGACTTATTTCAACAACACAATATTTACACCATAGTAAAGTGAGAGGTTTTATCGCTAACATTTGTTTGCAAACGAAAGATAAGACTTTGATTTATCGCGGTTTGAAGATATTTCCCTAATATAATTCTATAATATTTTTTTATGAAGTTGGTCGGACCAGTTAGATATGCAGATCAATAGCTAGGCCATAAGCGCAGATCCTTTTTTCAGACTACATGAATGGCAGAAAAATATTTTGTCAAGTTCAAAAGCGCGATATAAGGATTACAGCAGTACATTTTAATCAATACTATTCTCGCATAACACATTGTGCGGACAAGCTATAATATAAAGTGTATTAGCCATCTTAATTCATTGTTTAATTTCTTGTAATAAAAACTCATGTTTTGCTTCCTACGATTAGTTCCTTTTACACGAGAGGTAACTGTACACATGACGTAACCGAATTATACAGAGTAGTCTCCCCTTCTAAGGTACACACACGCACTATAGAGTAAGAGTTCACAAATTGAAAAAGTATTTCCTTACAACTGAACCACGTCCGATAAGCAAGACAAAACATCATTCGTTTCAAACTACTATTTAATTTGTGATATATATAAGTAGCACTTGGGTACCCGACTGTATTGGCGTGACCGAATAACATACTCATTATACAACATGGTTAACACAGTTCATGTAGATGTATAACTGATGACATGACTGTTTATAACCTCGTTACATATGGTTGCATATAATAACATTCCATAATATACTTTATAGCGAAAACAGGTATTATAACTCAAATTCGCTATTTCTTTCACTATCGTGTTGAACTAAATATCGAGTATAGGGGTGTTGTATACAACCTATTCATCCGTTCATAATTGAAAATATGATTTAAACAACCTGCCCACCCTATATCCAATATAATGTATACATCGATAAAGAAAGCCTTATCGAATTGGGTTTTATTCTGTGTCGTCTGTCGAAAGCTGAAAGACTTTCTAAACATAAAAACACTAACATGAAAATCTCGTGCGCAAGCACCTGCTAGCGACACCTATCGGAGATATTCGATTTTAAATAAGGGAAATTAATTATCTCCTGATTCATTTTTTTCAAAAGGGGATTATAATATTTCCCACCGTTTCAGGGCAAGAAATAAATCGAATGTGGTAATGCATCGGGCACAATCCCGTAGGATTTATAACATTGTTACGGGAGATCTTTTACAACATGAACAACAAATTTGAATAGTCAGCTGATTGAATCCAGGTTATAAAATGCAATAACAGCTACAGTAAAACCTCACTTGACGACCACCTCAACATTAAGGCTGGCTCATTAATAAGACCGTATTTTCATGGACCAGTTTAAAATAATTCAAACACAATTTTAACTAAATTATTGTGTCACCCCCATTAATAAGGCCGACCGTTTCTTCAGAGGCAATAGTGGTCTTATTATCGAAGTTTCACCGTAATTAGATCAAGTAAGAACCACTTGTGCATGAAGTATAAGTTGAGAGTGGAGGTATTGTTCATGAGTCGGTCGCGTAACTCCAAACAAACAATTGTTTAAGGATTGTCTGAGCCGCGGCCGTGGTCCAGTGGTTAGTGCGATGGACTTGTAACCCGGGGATATGGGTTCGATTCCCGGTCGCGGCAGGTCATACCCTTCCATGAAAATTTGACAAAAATGTCGATTTTCCTCCACATGTGGAGAAGTTGCCGGCTCCTTGTGGAAGGGTAAAGTTAGTACTGGTAAGAATTCAGTCCAGGAAAAAATTGGTTAGGTGAACCGGCCGCCGTATATAACTGAAATATCGTTGAGAAACGGCGTTAAACCCGATGAAACAAGGATGGTCGGGGTCTTTGTCAGATGTATCAACATTTGTTAACCAATAAGACAACAGTAATAACAATAGTAGTCGTCTTTATCCGGACCATATAGACTAGTAAGGACTACTTGTGCACGAAGCATATGCACTCCACATTGGATGTAAACAAACAGAATATTTCGTTCCCATGTAAACAATGAATTAGTTCAATATTGATCGACCCGTACAGATTTTGATTTTTTTTTCTGAGTTTGCATCCTTAGAAAGTATTTAATTAAATAATATATTCTAAAATTACAGTTTACAAAATTATAATGCTGATTTTGCTGAGCAGCCAGTTTTTTTATCTTAATATATACATACAGAAAAACCTCATCTAAACACCATCTCAATATTTAGACCACCTCGAAATTAAGAACACAATTTTAAAGTTCATTTTCACTGATTTGCTCTTTTATTCAAGCTCAATAGTAAGACCACCTCAATAATAAGACCAGTTTTCATGGGTCCCAAGGGTGGTCTTATTACCGAGGGTTTATTGTACATAGCCGCCGTGTACAATGATAACAGACATATTGATATCTATAAAACAAGGGAAGTAACACTACGAGACTTTTATGTACACACTATATACGAGTTAGTTCCCTTGACAATTACCTTCAAAGTATACTGAATATTGATTATGATAAAAGCTATATAGTAGCGCATTTATAATGAATAAACGACAGAGTATTACCAAGGTCAAATTCGTTTCATAGTATGTATATTTCAAAACCCTATTCAATGAAGTAGATTTGAATGGGTGAAGATTATAAAAAATATTTTTTTCCTTCAACGGTTTTTCATACATATAATTACTAAACATTACATTACAGTATTGGTTTTTTTTCTAACTGGACAATCGTGTAAAGGAAAAATCTTTTGGAGTGTTGAAAATATCGATTATTTAGCAGAGTAAATACCGCGCATTTATACCTTCAAAATACACGTAAACTATAGCAGAAGGGTGTACATTTCTTTACGCTCTGTATAAAGTTTAACATAAGGATATACAAGTATTTAGATAGCTTCATACGGGAGTAAATATTAGTTTATATCACTAGTTATTACCGGGTGTGATATATTGTATGATAAAAATGAACGTCTAATTTGAGGTGTATATATAGCTGAATAACATTAGTATTTAACTCGCTGATAAACGTGAACTATTTATTCTATCTACTTTACAACTTGGATTTAATTAACCTGTCTATACCTAGGTAAGAATGTTTCCTATATTGCAAACACAATATGAATTTCATGCATTTAGCACGTCTAGTCTAGCTATTGACGACTATATAGCTTTGAACATTACGTATAAAAAGGAGAAAGCGGAACTAGAAACTGGTATCTAGCTGTTTCTATATTTATATGCATAATACATTAAAACCTGAATACTAAGACCACATTTGAAACCCTTGAACACTGATCTTCTTATTGAGGTGGCCTTAATATTGAGGTTGAATTAAGAGCGAAACAGTGAAAATGGACTTCTGTATTAAATTGTGTTCTTAATTTTGAGGTGGTCTTATTATTGAAGTTTTATTGTATTCTAGTTTCGTTTTCATCCTTCGATATCATAAAATCACGTTATCTTGGATCCGAATAACCAGTTCATACCTTCATCTTATGGGAATATGTATGATATGCTAATGAAATATACTTCGTATATACTTTGCATAAAATATGTTTTATATACCTATGTCTAATTGAAATCTACGTCGTGCTCTTTGGTCGTCAAATTCTAGTTGATTTTGAATACAACGTTCCTTATAGTCACTGTTTGCTGAATCGAACAACTATTTAATTATTTACTATTGTTATCATCGTAATGTGATTATCATCCTAAAATAATATTATCATCCTAATACTGTTATCATCATAATATTGTTATCATCTTAATGTGATATCATCATACTATTTTGAACATCCTTATACTTTTATCATCATAATACGTGTATTGTTGTCATACTAATAATATTATTATCCGGGGCAAGTATTTTGAGAGTGGAATCATTATGATCGAAAGGGTAGAGCCCACTCTGCGCAAAGGTTCGAATCCCGCCATCAGCTAGATTCGTCTGCGTTCTTCCCAACCACTGAATATGGCGCGAGTAATGGTAAACCCAAAAGCAATCATCGAAAGTAATAAATTCAGCCAAATTAGAAACCTCCCTATTTTTAAACCGACATAGTACCGCCCTATGTTTATGTTACACATTCAGTGTTGTATATATAGTGCTCATAAATTAACCAAGAACATGTGTACGAACATTCAGGACCGTTCCATGTCAATTGAGGTAAGTTAAATCACTCGAGCATAAAACTCTAGTAGCTGTTTTAATTACAATTATCAAAACGCATACTCAGCGGTTTTTTTCCGATAAGCGCACAGAAAAACACGAGCATTACAATACACCTTTTTAAAAGGAATGAATCAGGTAATATATTCATGCGTTCGCGGTTAATAAAACAGCACTACTCGCTCGTATACACACGTGTAAAGATTTCTCCAAATACACCGTTTACTCACCGGTTCCGACTTCGCCATGATCGCTGTCTCTAAAAAGTTTCAGTTTTGTCAACTGATATGGATCCACAAATGTAAAAACTTCATTTACTGTGTTGATTTTAATACTACAAGCCTCACACATTTC
The DNA here is from genome assembly GCA_032209605.1 of Mactromeris polynyma. NCBI lineage: Eukaryota > Metazoa > Mollusca > Bivalvia > Venerida > Mactridae > Mactromeris > Mactromeris polynyma. The sequence goes on along the minus strand of JASFXZ010000076.1, from coordinate 758,108 downwards.
AAAATCATTACTTCCACACGGAGGACCGTTTCTAGTTTTGCTGAGTATAGTTCAACTCGGTCAGCAAATATTTGCATTCTCAAACGTATATGAAGCATAAAAAGCATTAATTCACCATGGCAACATCGAAAATATGCCAGGGGCTCATACTTACAAAAGAAGAAGTTGTTTGAAAAGCAGACACATTTGTATACATTCAATACAGTGTTACCGTGATTATAACACAACGATTTGTTGTGAAAAAAGTCGGTCTAAGGTGGTCTTATGTGAGGGGGTCTTATGTGAGGGGGTCTTATGTGAGGGGGGTTTTATGTGAGGGAGTCTTATGTGAGGTGGTCTTATGTGAGGTGGTCTTATGTGAGGGGGTCTTATGTGAGGTGGTCTAATGTGAGGGGGTCTTATGTGAGGGGGTCTTATGTGAGGGGTTCTGATGTGAGGGTTCTGATGTGAGGGGGTCTTATGTGAGGGGATCTTATGTTAGGGGGTCTTATGTGAGGGGGTCTGATGTTAGGGGGTCTGATGTGCGGGGGTCTAATGTGAGGGGTTCTGAAGCGAGGGGGTCTTATGTGAGGGGGTCTGATGTTAGGGGGTCTGATGTGAGGGGGTCTTATGTGAGGGGGTCTGATGTGAGGGGGTCTTATGTGAGGGGGTCTTTATGAGGGGGTCTGATTTTAGGGGGTTTGATGTGAGGGGGTCTGATGTGAGGGGGTCTTATGTGAGGGGGTCTAATGTGAGGGGGTCTTATGTGAGGGGGTCTTATGTGAGGGGGTCTGATTTTAGGGGGTTTGATGTGAGGGGGTCTGATGTGAAGGGTCTAATGTGAGGGGGTCTTATGTGAGGGGGTCTTATGTAAGTGGTTCTGTTGTGAAGGTTCTAATGTGAGGGGTTCTGAATTGAGGGTCTGATGATTGAGTAAACTGTGGAAGGACATTTAAAAACACGTCCATGAAATACGGTCTTATTATTGATGTCTTAATTAGGAGGTGGTCTGTAAAATTAGGTTTTACTGTACACATTTTAAAATACGGAAACGACTCTAAAAATTACTTCATTAATAGTCCAATCCAATGAAGAGATGGTCATAGTCTTCCTTTGTCGGTTATATGAACTGTGTTGAGTTTTAAAACTTATTTAACTCCTGTTCCCTTTCCCGCCCTTAATTCTATGTTCTTAGTTTGGGGATCTGCGTGATGAGGCCCTGTTTTGTCAATGCGCCATTCCATAGTACTAGTGTGCTAGTTTGCACTGTTCTGAAACTGTTCATCGTGTGTGTAAACATTAGAAACTATTGGTGATTGGTATTCAGGGCGCCTCAAAGTTATGAAAATTTACTTTGGTACGTGAATAAATAAGAATTGATCGGAATAATGTCAACATCTAGGGGCGAATTTGTTTTGCAAAAACTGGTTCAGGTTTGAGGTTTTAGTTTTGTTGTAGTTTGGTTGCAAAACTTAAACCAGTTAAGATTAAGATTTGTCTGCAAACAAACAGATGGTTTAGTCGATGAAAAATGGCCCACGTGATTTTGATTGTGCAAGATTGCAGACAGATTGGTGCGTGATAAGAAAATCAGAGTTAAGAACTTTAAAACGTCTGTTTTGCAACGTAACAGAGCTAGCAGCAGTATATCCTCTCACTCATATCCCCCTTATTGCTTGTAGTATCAACAATGAATCTCAATCTGACCATTCTCTTACTTCTAGCAATATTATCTGCATTGATGCGTATTACTGCTGTTACTGTTATTACTGCTAACTCCACACCGGTCTTTTAGTGTTTGAAACCAGCCATAGTCTCAATCGTCAGTTTACATGTGATATTAGATCTATAATTGTTTTACCCACTGGGCGGTCACAAGGTTTCTCAATGTTAATTACAGAAATGATCTATTCACAATCGATTGCGTTCCATTACGTTCCCGAGAACTATAATTTCAAATAAACTTAAGTGTCAACAAACAGTCAAATCTCAGTTTGGAAAAATCGGTTTTGTTTTAAGTCCTGTACAAATGGGTCGTTCTTCCGGTTTGACAAGCATTGTTGTGTGCGAAAACGTCGTCTATGTTCGTAAAGTAGAATGCAGTAACTACGGAACATAACGAATACAGAACAAACAGCAGTTGTTGAAATATATTAGACTATACGAACTATTGTATGGTCGGACAATATTTACTCGGCTCTCATGGATATTCGAACAATCCCGTTATCGTTCAGTATACGGTATACAGTCGGACCTCGTTCATTCGAATTCATCGGGTCCGAATTTTCATTTCGAATGATACATGGTTTCGAATAACCCATTTCAATTCGACGTGCCAATAAAGATACAACGGGACCTGTTATTTATTTCGGATGATACCAAGTATTCGACTGTATATAATACATATAGATGGCACACGCCTGTCAGGGTGATAAGGGATATTGTTATAATTATAACTAGGGATGTCAAGGAATGTCAATTTTGGAATTCGAATAATAATAATGGGAACGTATCACAAACCAGACATTTGCAAACTCCTTCTTCCCTTGGCCAGTACAAGATTGGAACCTCCTACCAACTAGAGTAGTATCAGCCTCTACACTGGATGCCTTCAGATCGCTCCTGATATTGTACGCTGCCACCAATCACTAGAGAAACACAACTTTGTATATAATTTTAAATATATTTTAACCGAATATTCGACCTTCTTATTTAATAATAATACATTTGAAAGTTTAACTTTTAGTTGATGCTTATCAATTTTGTTTTTTAAACTGGTCAAATCCCGCTATTACTAATATGTTCAAAACCTAAGTGTCATCACCAGAGTGTTATATCTCTTTTGACACCAAATGTACAACATGACATGTCCATTAACACATGTAGATATTAGTTTCACGCGTAAAATGTCATTCAATGCGATAATGCCGATCATTGAAATTTAATGCGCTTATTATAGTATTATATTGAAAAACACCTTTTTATCTAATATTCGAATGCCGAATCAGTATTCGCATATTCGTTTGTACGTCCGAATATTCGAATATCCGAATATTCGTTGACGTCCCTACTTATAACACCCGAGATGCTACTCTTATTGGAATAACAACATTTATATCACAGTTTCTCATCATACTTAATAATTGGGTTGTTAACACGGGACATCAAACCGTCCAAACTATTTTAACATTGTGTAGATTTTAAAGATATTGTAGGTTTGACCGCTGTGACCTCGGGAACTGTACAGGTGTAATAGTGTAATGGGCAGATAACCTGATTTCATTCGCTGACATACACTTAAACACCTTCCTAAGCGGTCACTGTTTACACAATCATATTTTTGAAATTAAATGTAATATGCATTGTCGATATTTGATGATAAGACAGATAATTCGCTAATGTACAGTTTTTCTCTATAGCTTTTTTTCCTGTAGATACGGGTGATTATCTTATATTAACAGAACAAAAATTCTCAAATCTTGGTTCCCGCAGAAGTCAAACTTCCAAACGTTTCGATTGCACATGCTGCAACAATAGACAATATATTTAAAGATATATATAAAGATATTTTTCCATCAAAATATGCTAAGTAATAATTTTGTGAAAATGGCATGTTCATACAGACATACTCTAAACTTTTCTTAAAACTTTCCTGAAACTGAAAACTTAGTTTTAAAAACTAAGTCAATTAATTGTGAATATAAATTAGGTAAGAACAGCATTTCACCTCATAGTGATAGTTAAATGGAGTTAATGCTTAATATGTATTTGATTTTCTATTTAAGGTCAATATTAGTAAAAGCGTCAATATTTATTTTGGAAGGTCAATACCTAATATATTGATATGAATGCGACATAATGTTAAAACAAATGTTCAAACGGGAATTTAAAACTCGGCCTCATTATTAAGCTATCCCATGTTCGCTTACAGTAAAACCTCGATAATAAGATCACCTTAGGACCCTTCAAAACATGTCTTGATATTGAGGGTAAATTAAAAGCAAAACAGTGAAAATGGACTTGAAAATTGTGTTCTTAATATTGAGGTGGTCTTTAAGTGAGGTTTTACTGTATATCGTAGTAAATGTGCGTAGAATATCGAAAGCAAAGTAAATAATAAGACCACCATTAGCTCTTAAGAAAGTCGGTATTATTTATAGGGTGGTGTGATAATAGAGTTGAAATATGGAAGAAAATAATATTTGCCATTTAAAAACTGGTCTTATTACTGACGCGGTCTTAATTTCAAGTCCGGGTTTACGGTATATTTGGTACGGTAATGTTTTTAATGAGGTTTGTATACAAATAATCAGAAATTCACACTCAGGGACTTTTTCGCAATCTCCTAATACAACAGATCTATTCGTTCATTCTTTTATGGTCATGACCCTTAAACATGGTCATAAAATGACCGTAAGTAGTGCCTAATCACTTTATCTATTAGACAGGACCTCTTAATAGTGTTGTTTATCAGCCTCAGTTATGGTAATGGTCATTGATTTCTGCATACAAACTTGTACAATAATGGGTTTACAGTGGTAATAACTAAAGGCAAATGACTAAAAGTTATAGACAAATGACTAGAAGAACAGAACAGAACAGAACAGAACAGAACAGAACAGAACAGAAAGTTTATTAATCGACTTGAGCGATTAAAGCTCATCGTCATAGGCAAATATATACACAATTACATCATCTAGTGATGTGGAAAAACTAAATACATATTAACGAATAACCTCAGTTACATAGTAATATATTGTTTTTAAAAGTTACATATGTCATACATAGAGTTGAATATTACAAGTGATTGTATATTATATAATATATGATAGTTATAATAAAACAAAAGAAATAAGAATAAAGGGAATAAACTCAATTAATTATAACATTAAGTATGATATTTCTCTGTTTAAGTGCGTATTTAGTAAATAAGGCCAAGTTATATAAAGTTTTTTTCTCATTTAATTGAAATAATTCTAAAGATTTCAACATAGAAGGTCTTTTGAAATAATAAGTCTTACTATATTTCCTAGAAGATAAAGACAAATGAATAGAAGCTAAAGACAAACGACTTACATACAGTAAAGACAAATTAATAAAGGCTTAAGAACAATGACTAAAAGACAATTGAATAGAAGCGAAAGACAAAGACGACCACAGTTTCAGTCCGTGTTTAATGTCATTAATGACATCTCTGTCTTGTGAATACGATCTGTGGGCAGTGTTCATTAAACACGTTAAACTTTACTCTCGATCAATAAAGACAAATGTCGGCAATATTACGCGCACATTGACACAGAACTACCTTAAACTATGATCGAAGAGGAATACCAGTTTATAGCCATTAATATAATCAAGTTTAATCTTAATGTAATCTTAATGGTTTTATACATGCACGTTTAGATGACCAAACTGATACATTATATATCAATATGGGTAATTGCTTCATCAGCCAAGTAACTTAGATGACTGAAAGCAAACATGATATTGCATGATTGTGTTATTATGCTCCGAGCATTCCTATAACTGGCTTCTTCAATATCGATACAAAATAGTTGCTATGTACTGTAGTATGTCTTTGAATAAGTCAAAAAAATGTATATTACTAAGCCAAGTACACGAGATAGCAAACTTCCAGGACAGGAAATACATCATTTCCGGTCTCCCGTAAATTTCTGATAGAAAGTAAAATATATAGGGAGGCCTTATTGTAGTCATATTGTTCTTTTTTTATTAAAGTGTTGAGATCCGGTCGCCGAGCGCTGGGCTTTTCATTCCAATAATGCGTGTCATTTAACCTTTGTTACTAATCGTATCGATCGACGGATATGAAAATATCTAGGGAAACATTTCAGGCGGATGATCAATGTTTATATACAACACGGATTCCAGACTTGACCAGACAGATACTATTGCTTAAAGTAGCTGGGGAGAAAATGAAAATAGTGTATTCATATATTTTGTCTATTATAGGTATGCATCCTTTCAAACGACAAAACTCGTTAAAAATCGATCAGGGACGATTCCAATGTTTAAAGGATGTGTCTACTGCTATGGCCGAAGAAGGTTTAACCAAGTGTGGTCTGATATTTGGTAAGATTGCACCATGTGCTTAGAGTAGATGAGATTCTGCTGTTTTGTATAATTACATAATTATCGTTTTACACCTGAATATAATCATACTTGAGTAGAAATCTAATTGATTTTTAGTGCTTAGTTCCGGCCTTATTTATATCTGTGTTTAATTGTAGTTAGAGCGCCTATTGTATGAAAGTTGTGCTGTAATGTAATGCATTGTGATACGTTATGCTTTAATTAATTATTAGTTCATCCTAACAGTAAACATATTATAGTATGCCTTTATGTTATATACAGTGAAACCTTTAAAGACCATCTCACTAATAAGACCACCTCGAGATTAAGAACCCCCCTTTCCAGTCTACTTTTACCTTTTTGCTCTATATTTGACCTCAATAATTAGACCACCTCGATATTAAAAGCACACTTTTCTAGTCTATTTTTACTTTTCTGCTATTTATTTAACCTGAATAATAAGACCACATCAATAAGAATACCAGTTTTCAAGGGTCCGAAAGGTGGTCATATTAGAACGGTTTAACTGTATTTAAAGACCATCTCACTAATAAGACCACCTCGAGATTAAGAACCCCCTTTTCCAGTCTACTTTTACTTGTTTGCTCTATATTTGACCTCAAACATTAGACCACCTCGATATTAAGAACACACTTTTCTAGTCTATTTTTACTTTTCTGCTCTTTATTTAACCTGAATAATAAGACCACCTCAATAAGAAGACCAGTTTTCAAGGGTCCGAAAGGTGGTCATATTAGAACGGTTTAACTGTATATACAGTGAAACCCCTATATAAGACCTCCGTTGGTCCTAGATGAGTCTGTCTTGGTTGTGAAGTGGGCTGATTAGTTTGATAAAAATTTGGAAGAAATGTTTTGTTAAAAAAACTGGTCAATAAAAATGCTCAATTATGGTCGTAATATCAGTGTAGTCTTATTACAATGTGGTATTTAAGTGAGGTTTTAATGTATATGTAATTACTATTTCGTAGTTTAACGTTTTATTTCAAGGACCGCTTTCATTTTTAGTTATTCTCTCAGTATCATTGTACTAGTCGAAGAGTAGTGATTATAGCTATTCTATTCACCCAGGCGTCGGTGTCACAGCTTGGTTAAAGTTTAGTGTGCACGCTTTTATCCAGACCATATCTCAGTAACCATCGCGTGTATATCAAAACTTCCCAGTCATCAAACCAATACTTAAGTTAGATAACTCTTACTTGAATATAATGCAAGTTATGGCCCGTGTTGGACATAGACATTTTTGTTAACGTTTTGCATGCAAGTAACATCAAGGCCATAGCGCAGTAACTACTGCATGTATTACATGGAAACTTCACATACGGCTTCCTAGTCGTCATACCTGCTACAATAAATAAGTTAGACAACTCTTACTTTAATAAAGTAAAACTTACGGCCCTTGTTGGACTGAAATTTTGGATATATTTTTTTCGTGCACGTACCATCAAGGCCAGTGCGCAGTAATCACTGCATGTATGAGCTTGAATCTTCAAAGTAGGTTTCCTCGTCATCTTACTACAATAACTAAGTAAGATAAAACAATTTGAATCTATGGACAGTTATGGCCCTTGTTCTATAAGAGTGTATCTTCATTTATGTTTTATGCTCCTCTTTAATTTGCTTTGAAATTTATACAAACTCTGACATACTAGTACAGAATTTAGAATTGATATATTAGTTTCAAACTCGGAATATATTAGCGCCGCTGTACGATTTCCAACCTCTAAGTGACGTCATTTCCAACAAAGTCACATGTGACCATATGAAGTAAATATTGTTTCCTGCTAAATGCAAATAGTGTCATCACATGTTGCGTTTTCTTGAAATGACGTCACTTACAGAAGAGGTTGAAATCCCATAACAGCGCTCATATATTCCGAGTTTGAAACTAATATAAAAAAATATCAAGAACAACCTCATTGTGACTGGCTCTATCGAATAGTCGAGCGCGATGTCTTACGGACGACTTTTGTGCTTATTTCGGTTTACGTAACACGTATTTCACGTCTTTAATTGCATAGTTAAGCTTCTTTTGTTTAATATTATTTCAGAATTTGTTATGTGTTGACTTACTGAACCACAAAGCTACATTCTATAATTGACGCTTAAAGTTTAAAACAAAACATTTCTGTAAAACAAAACTATGGCGAAAAATATACTTGGAACACACCCAGACAGATACGCCAACCTTGCACAACTCGCTGATGCATTGTCTGATGTGGGTGTCAAAAGATGTAGCCTTATATTTGGTGAGTCGGCTTCATTTACCTGCGTCACGTGATATCGAGAAAATAAGTTGACAATTATTCAATATCTTTACTTTTCAATTTCGCTTAGTCGGTGATTTTGATAAGGAATGGTGCATTTAAGTGTGGTAGCACAAATAGGTCAACATTGTGTCACTCTTGAAATCAGTAGTTTGTACATATTGCTCGTTGTGTGACATTTGTAGCTTTTTCGTAAGATATTTTGAAATATTGCATGTTTATAATACCTTTAAGCATGCTTACTGTCATGCTGAATATTTTATTTCACTTGAGGTATCATTAAAGTACGTGCTGTATGTAGAATCTTGAAGAATGGCACAATGTCACGATGAATATTTCATTTCACTTTTAGTTGTTTTATGAGTTGATGCACAATAGAATATTGTCAAAGCATGCCGCAATGTCACGCTAATGATTTAGTTTAGTTTTACACGCACGAAAACAGGTCTGTATATAATACATTAATGCTTTAACTCTTTGTGAAGCTGAATAGATATTAAACACTTTAATTATAACAAAAGTTGTAGTTGTTGTTGTTGCTTTGTATAACAATTAATGAATATCTTTGACTTCTTCTTGTATATTGACAAGTATTGTTGAACCATTTACTGGTGTTATTTTCTTATTTCGATATGAGAGGGGTCGAACCTTTTAAATGCGGGTGGGGGGGGGGGTTATAACCTAGCTTTCTGTGCAAGCAGAGTACAAGTTTCCCAATCTCCCACACAGTGATCTCTCCATATAGTTATCGGAGATCTCTGCCATCACAAACTTTTCGTCAAGATTGTTGACATAATATATTTTTCATTTACTTCATTTTATATTTATGTATCTTAATTTCAAACAATATTAAAAAATATTTAAAAATAAAAACCATTTCCACGTGATCTTTCTTCGGATAGGCCATTTTTTTTCAACCATTCATCATCACGTGATTTATGTGATGGCAGTGGTTATTGCTTTACTGCAAGGGAAGATGTCATTGTTTGCAAGCTGGAAACACTATTTCCTCCATATGGTCACTTCGTTTTCATATTGCCATATGGGGCAAATATTGCTTACTGTCAGTACATGGTGACGTCACATGTGACGTTTTCTGGAAATGACGTCACTTAAAGAAGAGATTGGAAATCTTTCAGCGGCGCTAAAAATAGATTTTGTATGAGTCAATAACAACAAAGGGTGTTCAAGATTGAAAAGTTAAAATAAATATGTGTCATTATAAACCAAAACTTAATATGTCAGTACAGCAAAACATTCCAATACTGTTTAAACATCCCCTATACCGAAACATGCCTCATGGCTTAGCATGTGTAAAGTAGATTCACTAGCACATAGTTAAACTACTCGTTGTTACGACAGTACACACTTCCTTTTGTAGGTATAGACTATACCATGAGTAATAAGGTACAAGGAGAGAAAACTTTTGATGGACGATGTCTCCATGAAATATCCGAGGATGGTCTTAATCCTTACCAGGAGGTGAGTATTATACGAAGTACAAGAAATGACGTCATTCTTTACAAATCATTTTTTGCACGAAAACGTGAAATAAAATGAATCGTGAATTTATTAACTCCGTGAAATCATGATTGAGAACGTCATGATTTCATGATGATTAATCTGGAATGTTGTAAACACGATTTCGCGAATTCGCAATTTTTAGTACAGAAAAACTTCATTTAAAGACCAACTCAATTATAAGACCACCTCAAAAATTAAGACCGCAATTTTCAAGTCCATTTTCACTGCGTTGCTCTCTATTCAACCTCGATATTAAGACCGCCTCAATAAGAAGACCAGTGCTCAAGAGTCCCAAGGGTGGTCTTATGATTGAGGTTTTACTGTATATGAAATGATGAATCGAGAAATCATCTCCGGTCTTCCATAGTATTTTTTTTTAGTTTTCATTTTCATTCATGTTATTGATAACGAAAGCGGCTTTGTTCTGAAAGTAAAGTCATTTATCTCTCCCCAGCATTCGGAAGTTGTTGCTATTGAACCAAGCGATAAATCGATAAACAATCGAATTAGAAATGGCCGATTTCCTATTATCCGTGTTGTTCTAAACTCGGTTCATTGATAATCCTTTTCCGCAGAGAAAATTGTCCAGGAGTGCGTGAGTGAGAAACTATTCGGGGTATAAAACCAATTCGATAATGCTTTCATTATCGATTTATCCATTGTATTTGGTATAGGGTGGGAAGATTGTTTAAATCATATTTTCAATTATGAACGAATGAATAGGTTGTTTAAAACACCCCTATAATCGATAGTTAGGTAAACACGAAAATGAAAGAAATAGCGAATTTGAGTTATACGTGTTCTCATTCTGAACTGTTCGGTCAATACTGATAGTTATGCAATCGTTAGTCCTCGGACAATATTGTAGCAGTAATGTATATATGAGCAGTCGCATATCCTCGGTTTTAAGTGTGTATCAAACCGCACTTGGACTGCTTCATGTGCAATATATTTTCTGTTTAAATCAGTTTATCAAGTATTGTTCACATCGGGTTATAAATATATGTAATTCAGTATGATGCCGCTTTTGTAGAATGCATTAGCGAAAAAAGCAGTCGAAACGATCAGGTGCATTGACAAAAGTGTTCTGAATGATTCTGTCATTTCCGTTCTGTCTGCTTATGCAAATATGAGACTAGAAAATGACATAACATGATTATCTGAAGAAATTCCTTTTTGTCATTTGAGAACTATCTGGAAAACGAAACATCATGATCGTACTGGGAACGTGTCAAAACCATGATTATTGTATATTGTATACAGTAAAACCTCACTTAAAGACCACCTCTATAATAAGACCACATCAAACTTAAGAACGCTATTCGCATGTCAATTATTTGTTGCTGTTTTGCTCTTTATTCAACCTCAATATTATGACCACCTCAATATTAAGACCAGTTTCTAAGGGTGCAAAGTGTGGTCTTATTATTGAGGTTTTAGTGTACATATTCTGAAAAAGTATAGATAGCGAAAGCGAATGTAAAATCCCATAGTGACAATTTAACCTCGTGTGTCAGCTTAGTCCTTTGACAGATCGCCTTCACAATCCTCTGTTGTACAATTGTGCATATCAACACGGACATATGATAGCAACTAACACTAGTAGGTTAAGAATTGACAATATCTCGTAATCTTTCTGAGGTGTGCTATGTTTAAAGATAGGAAAAACAGAATTCTACTTAGCGTTACGTATAGAAAGTAGCGGTGCCGTTTCTTAAACGTTGGAAATGTCCCTATATTTAGACGTTGGAAAAGTCCCTATATTTAGACGTTGGAAATGTCCCTATATTTAGACGTTGGAAAAGTCCCTATATTTAGACGTTGGAAAAGTACCTACATTTAGACGTTGGAAATGTCCCTATATTTAGACGTTGGAAATGTCCCTATATTTAAACGTTGGAAATGTCCCTATATTTAGACGTTGGAAAAGTCCCTATATTTAGACGTTGGAAAAGTCCCTATATTTAGACGTTGGAAAAGTCCCTATATTTAGACGTTGGAAAAGTCCCTATAATTAGATAAGCGGTGTGAGCTGACAGTGCTAGCTTTGCTAAACAAAATGGCGTCCATACGAAACAATGTCGTCGTGTCTGGTGGACGCCATTTTGTAGTTAGCGAAGCGCTCAAGCGTTTTAAGATACCTACCTTTTCTACCTTATCTGACATTTTTCTCGCTCACTTTCCCTATCTCTAAAACCGCACCTTAGTATTTCCGTAATGTCACCTATATTGTTGTAATTTCTAATCAAAGGGAGATAATATTAAACTCAAAATAAAATTACGTCTACAGTAAAACCTCACTTAAAGACTTCCTCAATAATTAGACCATAAAATTAAGGACACAATTAACAAGTCCATTTTCACTCTTTAATCAACCCCAATATTAAGACCACCTCAATAAGAAGACACGTTTTCAAGGGACCCAAGGGTAGTGTTATTATTGAGGTTAAATAAAGAGAAAAATGTGAAAATGTTTTTTTTAAATTGTGTTCTTTCTTTTGAGGTGGTCTTTAAGTGAGGTTTTGCTGTATTCTGATATTTATCATCAGAACAATTTCATTGTGAAACCTCAATAATAAGATAAGTTCTGAAGAAAGTCTATCTTAATTGTGATGGTGTTTATAATTAATAAGATGGTCTCAGTTTCGAGGTGGTCTTTAAGTGAGGTTTAATTGTGATCGTTTTGTTTTGTTAATTGGCATTATAACTGTATGGTTATCATTTCTTTTTGTGTTTTGAATTTATGCTATTATTCCCTTTCCCCTGCGCAATTCTTTCACTTTATATAGTGTTCAGGTTATTTTCTCCACAGTTTCTGCTAATTGTTGCCAGCTGTCTTGACTTGTCCTGTAAACTCCCCCCCCCCCCCCCCCCCCCGTTCACTGTTTGTCCTCTTTGATTCCTCTAGTTATTCCTTATGGTCTGCCAGGCCATTCCTTGCGCCTCTGTTCCCTAACGTATGTACCCTTTAACCTCATCAAGTGACTTATGTTTTATGGATTGTCGTTTTCCCGGAGGTCTGTTTCTATTGTATGTGGCGTTCCCTGTAGCAACTTATTCCTTTCTTTCATTAATTCACTTTCAGGTTATCAGCATATTGGGGGAAACATTGCAACCACTAGATATCGACGGACTGATACCGGCGTTTGGTTTTGGTGATATTCGCACGAAGGGAGAAGGTATCTTTGCGCTCAAAGAAGTAGTACGTACAATTAGTCATTATTTATGAGTTGTAGCCAGCAGATATAAACGAAGAGCGCCGAAAATGACAATTAAACTTACATCTCACAAGTACTGGCCCAAAACTCTTTTCTTGCAGGGAGCAGACAGTTGTTTGGTAAATTTCCCAGTTACAGTGGCAGTGTTTTCGACGCATTTGTCGACGAGAACAACACACTCCTCAGAGCTCCAATTTGTTTTCCTCTTTCTGTCGGCCATGTTTGTTTACGTTCGTCTGCTTACAAATCAAGTGCGCGTCACGTCATATGTCAGACTGGCTCACCGATTATCGATGCTTAAGAAAACCTTAAGAAAAACTTAAGAAAGTGAATTTAAGAAACGCTTTCTGAAACGGTTTAAGAAGTTCTTAAAAATCTTCTTAAATCGGAAATTTAAGATAAGATAATAGATAAGATAAAAAAGCTTAATGAAACGGTACCCTGGGATTTAGGCCAACCTGAGAACACAGATCAGAAGCACAAATGTATTTATAGTATACACGGTCTAACTGTTTATTATTGTTCGCGAGTATGCTGAAACTATCATACATGTATTACATATAAGTGACATGAATAATTTCTATACGAACGACATACGAGGTGTTTAATCAATTTACATGTAATTTTCCAATTATCCTAAACATGTAAAGCCGCCATTTACTTGGAATACATAATTTATTAATAATGACCACCGCCATTTACTTGGTATGCATAATTGATACAGACACTGGGACTAATTCTTATTTAAATACATGTACTGGGACTAGTTCCAGTTATCTTAATAAAGATCATTCGGAAATCCTCGGCCAACTACGTCAAGTGCCTCGGATGTACGTTAGGCACTACTTTCGGAAATACCATTCGAATGTCATGAAAACAAGATGGCAGCATGAACGCTAGAGTGCTGATGAATGTAATATTTAAGCTATAGGAAGACTGGAATATGTGAGTTTTTAACTAGAAAAGACAACGATAATCCATCTCTTACGTGAATTTATCGAAGTTATTGAAATTTTAATTCCGTTTTACGAGAACTATTTCTTGACCGCACAAAATGTTGAGTTTTGCTACATAGTGCTCCGCCTTACATACACTAGAGGGTATTATCCGAGTAACGAAGTGGTACGGAAATGCCCGAGAGCTGTCGAGAATGAATAAAGACATTGTGGGACCAGTTCTTATTTCAATACATACGGCGTCCATATTGATTGGGTAACAATGTTGTGTTCTTTTATTTTTAGGGTTCCTGTGTCGGGTTCAAGGAAGTCCTGCATACTTACGACAGAATTACACCAAATATAAAACTCCATCGTCCCACAAACTTTGCTCCACTTATCTACAAAGCTATAGAAATAGTAAAATCAAGTAAAAAGGTAATTTTTGTTACACATTCGTTATCATTCTGTTACATAAGCAAATGATGAAAGTGTCATCGCCATCACTAATCCTTGGGTTTGCTGTACTATAGATTCGAATTTACACCCCCACCAACCCTCTTTGCGGAGTTCTTATAAGATGTATGTGATGTAGTATCATACACCCAAGATATACTATGCTAATTATAAACAGTTCTGTTCAATTCTGTTCAGTTCTGTTCAGTTCTGTTCAGTTCAGTTCAGTTCTGTTCAGTTCTGTTCAGTTCTGTTCAGTTCTGTTCAGTTCTGTTCAGTTCTGTTCAGTTCAGTTCAGTTCTGTTCAGTTCTGTTCAGTTCTGTTCAGTTCAGTTCTGTTCAGTTCTGTTCAGTTCTGTTCAGTTCAGTTCAGTTCCGTTCAGTTCCGTTCATTTCCGTTCAGTTCTGTTCAGTTCTGTTCAGTTCTGTTCAGTTCTGTTCAGTTCTGTTCAGTTCAGTTCTGTTCAGCCCAGTTCAGTTCTGAAACATGTTTACATAATGTGAGCAACCACTATAAAGTAGACCGATTTCTCAGTGTTTTAGCGGTACACGTACATGTGACAAATACTCGTGTGTTTATGTAACATTATCCAATCCTTCTTCAGTAATTTAAATATTAAAACATTGATTGACAAATCGTATGTTCGATATTTAATTGTTGAATTAATCAACCAATCATAATTAATTATTTAAAATACATTGACTAATCAGATTTTTTTTTAAGAATGATCATCCAATCATCATGCGATATTTGAATTTCATTGACCAATCATATTTCAGTATCACATTTTGGTGATTGCTGCTGATGGACAGGTTAATGCTGAAGAGGAAACGATAAACGCCATCGTAGAAGCATCGAACTATCCGCTGTCTATTATTTGTGTAGGGGTCGGTGATGGTCCTTGGGGAATGATGAAGGAATTTGATGACAAAATCCCTAAAAGAAATTTCGACAATTTTCAATTTTTGAACTTCTATGAGGTTGTGCGTCACGCAAGAAACCGACAGACAGCGTTCGCGCTTCACGCACTTATGGAAATACCCGACCAATACCACGCGATAGAAGAATTAGGATTGATTGACAGATTAACTATGGAATAGCATTGTTACAAATGATTTGGTTGGTCAAATAATTGCTTCGTAGTGTTAGAGTTCATTTGATTGGTTGTAAGAATATCGACATCAAATTTGATTGGCTAACACAAAGGTGGCTATGTTTTTCAAATGTTTGTGAACATGAAAATAAACGGATTGGAATTAATTGCATAGATACTGTTCATTAGACGTAAACTGTATAATCAGTTTATTAGCGCTGCTTTGGAATTTACAACCACTTCTGTAAGTGACGTCATTTCAAGAAAACGCAACATATGATGTCACTATTTTGCAAGCTGGAAACAATATTTACTCCATATAGTCATTTTGTTTTCATATTACCATATTGGGCAAATATTGCCTACTGTCAGTACATGGTGACGTCACACGTGACGTGTTCTGGAAATGACATAACTTAAAGAAGAGGCTGGAAATCGTACAGCGACGCATACATTATATTAGATATTTAGAATGTGTCTGATATATACAATATAGTGAGACTGGTACTGAAACAAATGAGTAGGGAGTGAACGATCTGACACATTCGTTAAATATATACTGCATGCGCCTTAGAGCTCGCAATATTTCGGTAATTTCCGTACATTTTCGGAAATACATGTATACTATTTTTGAAGAATAGCTGAGGTGATCCGTTTGGCGCTTTATTCAGTAATTGTGTTTGTAAGGAGATGACATAGAATAGCATTTCTCTATTTAGAACTTCTTTGTAAAAGATTGCAAACATTGGATGTATTTATAAGTAGTGCAAGCAGTATTTATTTATACGCAAAGCCTACGATGCTTCGCTGAGTTGTAACTTTCATTGGAAAATACTAGACATCATAACTGACGTCATTCATCAAAGTGTTGTCATGGAAACCCCTAATATTTATTTTAAAGAAGTTTTGCATAATTATGTGTTTGTGTCGAGATTGTGACTAACACCTTATTGGTGTGGAATTGTAAATAGCATCCAGTTACAAATGTCGTTAAAAATGTTATATTTATCATTAATTATTAAACTTATGGGAACAATAATGATTGCTGCCAAAAGTCTAGTTAATTTGTACATGGAATTATCTATATAATCACCGGCTGACAAATGGCATTGACGGTGTTACTTATTTCTTATTTCATAGATTATCATAGTTTTATGTGTTCTATAGATATTAAGCATAATAAATGCATTTTGTTAGTAGAAATCGCAGCTTTTTTACTCTTTTTTTCAAAAATAATATACCAGGCGAAAGTCCAAGGTCACCTAGAATTTGAGGCCCTAAATGAGTACTTGGTTCAGACTAGGGCTGCAAGGGCTGGACCAATGACTACATTAAAACCACACTTAAAGACCACCTCAATAATAAGACCACCTCAAAATTAATTACACACATTTCAAGTCCATATTCACTGTCTTGCTCTTTATTCAACATCAATATTAGGACCACCTCAATAAGAAGACCAGTTATGAAGGGTCCCAAGGGTGGTCTTATTATTGAGGTGTTACTGTATATACGAGAGGACAAGCTACTAAGAGCGGTGTTTTTAATATGGATTGATTCGTTAAAAAATACTTACCCTTTGTACGAATTTTAATAAAAATGAAATATGTAACCATGACGACCGTTTATCAATTTTCCAGAAAAATATGAAAAATGGATGTTTTCACAGACACGTTTAGTTAAACTGATAACACCAGTCGCGTGGTGGAAAAAATCAATACCTACAGGTGAACGGAAGGAAATGAAGTCATTGTTTTATTTTCTAAGTCAGTAAATTTAATGTGTAGTTCAAAGTTACAATTCTGGGATCGCGTCGTGCATTAATAACACATTTGCAAGTTCGACAACTGTGTTGCTGAATACGTATTTTTTACGGCGAGTTGTCTCCCATGTCTTTATACAATTACAAATATGTTCCAAGAGTTATATAGTTTACTCAGAAGACTTAAGAGTCTTTGATAGAGCATTTTCTTTTTATCATAAATTGTGGAACAACCAACCTTGAAATAGGTAGCTTTGACTCAAATATGTCCCTATACATGTAATTACATAACATATTTATTTTGTATGTTAGATATACTGTGTATAGTCAATTATCCCAACAATGGACTGGTCAAATTACAAATAGCTTTCCCACAAGCACCTACGCAACGCACAACAAACGAGTTTTAGAGAAATTGCATTTTTATTCCTCTCTCAAACACGGGTTTAAGACACTGGCATAACGGTGTCAGAATTGTGATTAGTCGCCGTGGAGTTTTAAACACAGTCATTCGTGTGTTGATAATATTGTCATTGTAACGGTGATTTTAAACACGCGCCGCGGAGTTCAAGACATAGATACGCCGTGCCGCGGAGTTCTAAACGCAGATAGTGTTGTTGTAGAACTGCGGTAACATTGGTAACTTTGAAATATAGTTCACACACATACTGCGCGGATCTTACTCAAACATCCGTACTATTTAAAATAACAGTGTATTACCGTGATAGATTCGTCCGCGCACATTTCACTCATATACATTTTGCATTTGGACGCTCTTGACGTCCAGTTTTCAAAATCGATGCGACATTGGCTTAAATATTAATGATATCAAAAATTCAATCCCGCAGACTCAAAACATTCCTTAGTCGTTGAAATGTAACAAATCTTACAATTATAATCCGAATGCTTTCTACAACAATGGCATCTAAGCTTACTCAGTTTCGTAAACAATCCTTCAAATAGTCTCAATCTCTTGGACAACACTTTGCACCGCGTCTCCGCTGTCAACGTCTTAAACAATGGCGACGCCTCCAGTTCATGTGATTTCCGTTTTATTGCTAGTTCAAGAACCTCCTCTTTGAGTTTAGTTAGTTTATGTTTGTCAGCAGCGCTTAGCATGCTTACTAGTCCATGTATTAAAGGTTTCTCATTTTTTTTACATCGCTGAATCATATGATTTTCACATTTTGTAATGAGATCCACTTCATTGTAGTCGACAGCAGTTTTCAACACATCGTGTACGTTTCCATCTGAAAGTAAAAGCACAGTGTTAGGACATCGTTACAATTGGTTTGGATCCGCTACCAATTTTGTCCCGACAAAACCACCAAATTGGCCTCGTAGCAGTTTTTGTTCGTTGGTACGGGATTTCTTGTTCATGTTAATTAATACAGTTGATCGTTTATCACAGCTGTGTACTGGAAATTCTTTATCAAATCAATCTAACACCCACGTAAAACAAGTTTTAAGGTCGGCCACGTGTCTGCAATTCAGCTGGCTTATCGCAGTGGATTGTCTCCCTTTAAAAGTGACCCGAAAATCGTTATGTTGTTTTTTATCCAGTTTTTATCAGTAGATTATATAGGACAACTATTTTGAAACGTAATTCTAAAAGCTTAATATAATTACTTGGGTAATTTTAGTCTTATGACAATAATCTACGATTTACTCTCCTTCATTTATTCTCACTTATTATCTTCTTGCTTCCAATTTGATAAAAGTTTCACCTTACATATAACGAAATTCTCTAAAATTGTCAATTTACAAAAGGTTTAGGGACTGATAAATAATATTCTCAAACGGGTGAAATTTTACAATAGTAAGTCAATTCTAAATGTAGTAACTACCACTTATTAGTACCGACAAACAGAATAACAAAAACTGTACGCATTAAACTTTCCCGGAAATTAACTCCCTTTGTTACTCAATACTTTGTAATTCTAAAATAATTACTGTACGATTTTCAACCTCTTCTTTAAGTGACGTCATTTCCAGAAAACGTCACATGTGACGTCACAAGCAATATTTCCCCAATATGGCAATATGAAAACGAAGTGACCATATGGAGTATATTGTGTTTCCTGCTTACAAATAGTGACATCACATGTTGCGTTTTCTTGAAATGACGTCATACACAGAATATGTTGTAATTCACGTAGTGCTCAGCGCTGAATAAAGTTGATCTATATTGTGATGTACCTGTGAGCTTTACATCTAACGCTTGCTCTCGAAGTCTCTTGAACTTTGACCTCGTGTCGTCATGGAGTTTCGGGAATTCTGGGACGGTTTTAACGTCGTCTGGGTGAAGTTTTGAAACTTTATCGAATGAGGCATTAAACAAGTTTTTCAGATTGTATTGCTCCGCACATACTAGAATATTGACCAACGCACATATCGGCGTATTCGTTTCGTTACATTTTGACAACAAATAGTCCTCACACTTCCTGAGTAAAATGTCTACTTGATATTCATCCGCGAGGCTAAACACCGGAAACACAGTGTCGTCTGAAAATAGAATGTAATCAAATTTTAACTATATCAGTTAATTGCGACCAAAAATAACAGGGATTTTGTGTTATTTCTGTCAACAGTTATGAAATAAGCATGCATTACTATTCTCTGAAAGACCCCCCACCTGGTTAGCTCAATTGGCAAAGCGCTGGACAGTCAACTTGGAGTTTCGGGTCCGATTCCTGGACTTGGAAGGTCATATCTTTCTATGAAACTTGGCTACAGTCATTTGTTTTCCAGCGTTGTTTTATCATCTGCTGGCGAAATAGCAAGTTGATATAATGTACTGCTTGATAATCACAGTCAGACCACGTTTTAAGACAACCTTCTATCCGAATACCTGGTATCATCCGAAATCAATATCAGGTTCCGATGTTTTTTATTAGACGCGTCGAATTGAAATGGGCTATTCGAAACCATGTTTTATTCGAAATAACAGGTCAGACCAGATGAATTGGAATAAACGAGGTTCGACTGTATTTCAAGGCAAATTTTTTAGTCAACTGACCGCCTAGTATAGCTGATAAAATGTTCACCTATTTATCAATAAAAAAATGATAATTATGTCGTTTGGTACTAATTCACCTTTCTCCAACCAATTCTAGTGTGCAAACGGGTCACAATGTTGACTAATACGTGTACAGTTGCACCGCGTTCATTTAAATTGTTCGGGTCCGAAATTTTATTTCGAATAATACATGGTTTCGAATAGTCCATTTTAATGTGACATGTATAAGAAAGTACACCAGGACCTGATATTTAATTCGAAATATACCAAATATTCGGATAGAAGGTATCGAACAAACGAGGTCCGACTGTATTTGGGTCAATCGAATTTTTGTGTCTAATTGAGTATCTCGTAAAGCTTGTAGGTTGTTAACAAGCATGAGAAGAGACGTATGTTACTTGAGTGTTTCATTGTAGGTAATACATTTAATATTCAATTGTCACCCACGATGATTTATGCGAGTAATTTTCCAGTTTGGTGACAGATAAAGAAACTAAATAAAACAAGAGAGCAATGCTTATGTCGGTTGACCTTCAAACATCAAGCGAGCATATACACCCTATTTATGATAAATGATTGGTTTATTCTAAGTATAAAAAAATCCACAAATGTGTGTATATGTTTTAAAGGTACATAGTCGTATTTTTTTGACAAAATATCCTTTGTAATAAATATGAGAAAATCAGTGGCTACATACAGGTGTACTCTACTACGGAGCCCCTAAAATGACATTCCATATTCTTTTTTTATTTCGTATAAACGTAATATTATTTCGTTTAAACGTAATATTATTTCGTAAATACGAATTATTATTTCGTTTAAACGTAATATTGATTTTATTACGTTTAAACGAAATAATAATTCGTATTTAAGAAATAATATTACGTTTAAACGAAATAAAAAAAGAATATGGAATGTCATTTTAGGGGCTCCGTACTCTACAACACTGCATTGTCACTTTTCTTACTTGCTTCCCAAAACCACAATTTTAAGTGTATGATATGCGTATTTTCTACCCTGGGCCCAGGTTTATAACCAATACTTACACTAAGCACTCAAATCTCAAATCACTAATTTTCCTCTTATGAGACTTATAATGGAACTTTGAGTGTGGAAAATGAATGGAAATGTCAAGTGAGTGCTGAATCTTCTATTTGCTCCATTTTCTTTGAGATTTCAGTATGATTGTGGGATATGGGAGTACATATTGGGTCTGAGTGCCACACTCAACACTCAGACTTAATACTTACTGCCAGATCTAATATAACACTTAAATCTCCAAGAAGATGGGCTGCAAAGAATACTCAGCACTTAATTTACACCATCATACATTTTTCACAAACAATATGAGTCACTTTCAGACTCATAAAAGTAAATTTCGTGATGTGAGATTTGAGTTCTGAGTGTAAGTATCGGTTATAATACTGGGCCCTGATCTACGCGTCAAGTTATCGGACTCGTGTTTTGTAGTTCCATGAAACTTAATAGAAAAGTAACAATGCAGTGTGTTAGAGTATGTCAGTATGAAGGCATTAGTATTTTGACAGGAAATAAGACTATCTCCCTTTAATGTAAATATAATAATATGTATTATTAGTATATAGGATTGTCTAAATATGTCAAACTCGCTGTAGAAGTACGATCTGGGGAAGCCCCTTTGGAAGAATGTACATGTATTGTAGTAATAATAAAATAACTAGATTCGTAAACACACATCTCAATTGGGAATATTTTTGTTTCTTTACACGTATTTTTTCGTGAGAAAAAAAACTATATATACATTGTCGAAGTACGAATCGAAGTAACTATCTTATTGTGGTCACAAAGTTCTTTCAAATTGGTTATTTACACTGTATAGATAATTATATTGATACGATTGGTCACACCCCGATTGTCTCATTAATCATGAGCTGATTAATCTAGTTGGTCGTAAACAGACGTGACGCTTTGTGCATACAGCTGCCAGAATTTGGACTGGATATCATCCAAGTTTCATTGATATACAAACAAAACAACGTTTCAAATGAATTGAAATATTATATTTGAATGAAACCGATTATCGACCAATGATTCACAGCGTACAAATATAACACCCATTTCCATTGGATGTCAAGGTACGTCGCTTACATAACCTTATCCGTGATTGGCTTAACGAATTGTCTAACATGTCTATATTTAAAAATTTTAATAGACTAACGAGTACATATACATTACTACGTTTTTTACACAAAGAATGTTTACACATGATTCAAAGGGCGATAACGTTAAATGCCATCGTTTAAAATTCAAAATAAGATATTCCCCTTATTTATTTATACAATCTAGCGTATGACTCCAAGCATGTACGCGTGTGGTATTCTTGACGTATTGGTTACATTTAGGTTGCTAAATTAAATCTCTTGTCCCATTCTACCGTGAGTAAAAGCCTGTCGATGAAAACGACATTTCGGTGTGTTATATAAACACATATACAGTTGGACCTCGTTTATTTGACAACCTTCTATCCGAATACTTGTTAGCATCCGAAATAAATTCCAGGTTCCGATGCATCTTCTTGGGCATTACAAATTAAATGGGTCATTCGAAACAATGTATACTTCGAAATAAAACTTTGGACCAATTGAATTCGAATGAACGAGGTCTGACTGTGCTTGTTTCGTTTTCACTTATCAAAAGTTAATAAGGGATACATAGTTCCACCTGAAATGACGTGTTGAAGGTGGGCGGATATACCAACGTACTACCCCATGGCTGCCATTTTGTTTCAATGGACATCCGGGAACCCCCTCCCTCATAAAAAGTGGAACGTATCCTTCGAGAACTGAACTGTCTTCTGTGTGACTTTAAAACCAGTACATTTATAAAAACGAACAAACATTTGTATAAAAGTGTTCATTTATTATAGAGTCACCCCTATTTCTGACTTATGAGACACCTACTTTCTGAGCACATTAACTTCCCGATTCCTAACATTAAAAGCCAAGTACCAGGCAAATAGGCGCACGGTAAACATCATTTAACTATCTGGCGGCTCAACAACCGGCCATATCAGATCGGCCCCTACCGGGATTCGAACCTTCGACTTCCCGCTCCGGATGCCTTAACCACTCGGCCACGGAGACGGTGTCTCTGAGTTCGAACCAACATGTTTCAGCACCTCTGCACTACCTCTCCTCTTTAAGTTCGAACCCGAGACGGTGCGGATATTTCCGCGGAGATAGGTACATTACAACCGGTGACTTATATAAACAACTTATGAGCGCCGCTATACAATGTCCAACCTCTTCTTTTAGTGACGTCATTTCCAAGAACTGACAGCAACATTTGCCCCATATGACAATATGAAAACGAAGTGACTATATTGAGTAAATATTGTTTCCTGCTTCCAAATAGTGACATCACTCGTTGCGTTTTCTTGAAATTACGTCAATTACAGAAGAGTTTGTAAATCCCATAGCAGCACTCTTATATCGATACTAAGTCTCCCTCATCTAAATACTGAGTATGTCGCTAATTGCTTTATTGTCTTATTTAAACTATATTATATATTTTAGTTCTTGAAAAAAGTTATTGCCGTCAGTCAAGACACCTTTTATCTCTAATTGCAGTGTTACTTTTTAGGTTACAATGATAGGGACTGACAAATTGTGAAAGAACCCCAAAGTTTGGAAAACTCAAACATAGGTAAGATTTCCCTCTAGCTTTAGTTATGCAAAAAACAGTTTAAGTATTATGACCACACGGCTCTAGAAATCCACTACCCCAATGTCCCGGACTAGTCTAATGCTGAATCGGACTACCAACAGTTGGGTTGAAGTTAGTCCCTGACAAGTCTGTTTTTAAAGTAAACCAACATCAGCAATTGTTCAGTTGTAAGTTTAACCTTAGAGTCCGCCACACACATACATGTGATCAATAATTTTAGACTGTGGAGCTATCATTGCGTATATTTTGTTACTAAACTGACCGATATTCTCGGACAACTTGCTTGTCGGACAAGTCAGATTTTACATTTCCCTAAGTCCGGGACAAGTGACTTAGAAAATAATCTTAGAGCCCAAGTCGCTAATATATCGTAAAAATTGAAAAACGTAAGCATGCCTTTATGCTCACCTGTTAATGTTTTTTGAGTATCTGGGTACAAACACAGCAGAAACTCAACAAAATCCCGGTAATTCTTCCCCGGCAGAGGAATAAAATCCGCCGACCTCTCCCGGAAGTCGGATTCGAACATGCGCCGAAATACCGGAGAGCAGAGTGCTAACACTTCCTTCGATGCGAAGAGTTTCCGGTTTTCGACATAAAACACAACACTTGATGTTACCCCCTCACTTTGCGTGAAACGTGAATCGTGTTTCATTTTTGAATACGTTCTATCTTAACTCTTGCTTCCACCAATTCGAGTTATAACTTATTATTTTGCTTTGTCATTAAAATACTTCAGTTACAATCGTTATTGATATGTTTACACTATAGCTGGTCGCTTATTTGAATAATAGTTGCTATTCACAGTGAAATCGTATACGAGTTAAGTAGTCTTCAACACAAATATAACATATATATAGTCCGTACCTAACCACATGTTCGATCGCGTATTCTATCGCGTTTAAAGTGCTTAGATGTAAAGCAGATAAAGACGAATAACTAGAACTGCAAATATCTTTTGTAAAAACCCGTCTAGGCGTATGGATGATAAACTTATATGACTTATTGTTCAAATACCAACTCTACATATCTGTAAGACTCTATTTAAACGATTTGAATAACAGCATTTGCAACGGCGTACATATCGGACGATTTATAGCGGGGGCTTGGGGCGCGTTTGAGCAAACTCAATATGTTTACAGTCTTACCCCACACCATTACACTTTTCATAACACATGAAATAAATGTAAATTTATTATAGTATAAGTAAAGTAAAATGTTTATTTATTATAGTGTCTCCCCTACTTAAAGGGCCAGCCATTTCTGACTTATGAGACATGATCTACTTTCTGAGCACATTTACTTCCTGTGTCATATCCTTTAATGCCAGGCACCTGGCAGGTAGGCACGCGGTAACCATTTTTTAGCTAGCTGGCGGCTCACCAACCGGCCATATCAGAACGGACCTATACCGGGATTTGAACATTCGACCCAAGACAGATGCCTTAACCACTCGGTATATGCAACCTTCCGGTTTAGCGAACGACATAGATTTGATTGGCTTACGCACCGCTGAAACAAAGGCAAACAAAATACGACTACGCCGAAAAACAACAGCAGGCTCGAACCCTGATTAATTCTACACAATCTATGACACATTTAAATCCACAAATTCCCCCACTATCTACGCCTATGCGGTAAATAAAATCTTCTATTCAGCCTTGTGTTATTGAAATTCTATTCAAATTGCTCAAGATAATCGACTGAAATAAATTATAGATAAAGGTCGGTTATATACAATGCTGTATTCATTGGCTTATGTTTATTATGTAAAAAAACAAGACCATTTAACATGCTCACGTCTCTGTTCGATAGTTTTGACTTTTGACTATTTATTTATAACGATTGGAATGAAACTCTGCCATTAAAACATTCCCTTTTTAAGTGTTAAATGGACAAAAAATCGATATTGCGACTTAAACAATAATGAAGAAATTCCCCTTGCAAAAATGGTGCTACTCTTATGACATTTGAATCGGCATTTCGATTGAATCGTGTTTTCACATAAGCGGGGTAAATTTAAAAGAATAGTTTTAATTGCGCTCTATAAAACGAAATACAGAAAAACCTTAATAATAAGACCACCCTTAAGACCCTTGCAAACTGGTCGTCTTATTGAGGTGGTCTTATTATTGAAGTTGAATTAATAGCAAATCAGTGAAAATTTACTTGAAAATATATTCATAATTTTGGAGGGGTCCTATTATTGAGGTGGTCTTAATATTGAGGTTGAATAAAAAGCAAAACAGTGAACATTGACTTGAACATTGTGTCTCTAACTTTGAAGTGGTCCTATTATTGAGGTGGTCTTAACGTGAGGTTTTACTGTACGTCATTAAGCTATGAATTTGATTACGTGAAATTCAAATCGTGAAGTTCAGATTGTGAATTCAGGAAATTGAAATCATAAATGTATAAAGTTGAAATCGTTTTTGGGAATTTCAAATCGCGAATTTGTGTATTTGAAATCGTAAAATCACGGAGTTAAACTCGTTAATTCATGAAGTTGAATTTGAGAATTATTGAAGCCGTAATGTCACCACCAGGCTTTCGTAATTATGTCATTGATATTCAGAAGTATTTTTGGAACGACACCTATAATTGCCAAACTATTGTACGAGTACTGTATACGCTTAAATGAAAAAAAACATGCTTCAGCTTGCGGACCGTGAGATACGGATCATTAAGTATCAACCTGTAATTTAGCCATCTGCTTATTATTAATACCAAAATTGAATTTGTAGTCGACATTAGGCCAAAATTAAAATGCTTCGTTTGCTGTCTCCTGGCCATGCTTTGTGAAGATGTATGATAAGTTGGCGTGGATTGTTTCTAAAGTATAAACTTTGAGTAAGTACTTGTTCAACGATGTTTCTGTCGATAAAGCCTTTCTTACAGTTAAGCCTCAAACATAATTTCTAGACATTAGTTAGAACGGTGATATAGAGGTGACTTGTGTGAAATTATTTTTATCTCCTGGCCACGACTTAGTATGTCGTGGGAACGAGATAGTTAAGTCGTAGCCACGACATACTAAGTCGTGGGAACCAGTTAGTAAGTCGTACCCATATATATATAATTTCACACATGTCACCTCTATGTCACCGTACTTACTAATGTCTAGAAATTATTTTTAAGGCTTAACTAATTAATTTCGAATAATACATGGTTTTGAATTACTCATTTAATTTGACGTGCCCAAGAAGATACATCGGGACCTGTTATTTATTTCGAAATCAATTGGTCCGAAATTTTATTTCGAATAATACATGGTTTCGAATCACCCATTTAATTTGACGAGCACAAGAATATATATCGGGACCTGCTATTTATTTCGGATGATACCAAGTATTCGGAGAAAGTTTGGGAGACAAGATATGAACTTTTAAAAAAAAACATTTTGGCCTTACATTGTGTTATATAGTGTTGGTCTTAATTTCAATCGTAGGTGTACAGACGATCCTTTATGTCTTTTGTTTCGGTTTTAAAAATAGCACAATGACAGCTAATTATACACCAGACTGTTTTGTTCTAATTATTCGACCTCATCTAACCTAACCTCACACGTGGGCATTAGAGGTTACAACCAGTACAAAAAGTTCATTTAAAGCCATCCTTAAACAAGAAAGATCTTTAAAAAAGACGAACTTACAGAATAGGTTGGAAATCCCATAGAGCGCTCATATGGTGTTTTCTCTTAGACTCGTGCCCCTAAGCAGAAACAAGTCATTACAAGATCATTCAGTACACAATTTACTTACATATTTTTCATTTAAACTAAAAACAATATTAATGTAAACCATTACAAAGACTATGTCTGGAATCTTCTATCAGATTCGTGCACCTTGGAAATCTGTCACGTTCTGGTTTGTAATTAATTTGATGACGTAAAAAATGATGCAATATCCAACTGATAATGTTCGCACATCATACGAAAACCCCGTTTTGTGCCTCTGGGGTGATCGAAAACCCCAATTGGTGCCTCTTGGGTGAATATATAATTGATCAGATTTTAAAAACCCGCTTCGAGGACAACATTTGGTTGGTCAAAAATGTAGGTCAAACCAATGTTGTACAGCTACGCCGAAAAAATAATCTTGAGTAAAAATTTACGTATAACACGAGTATTTCTTCGTAGTGATATCCCATGTTTCCTGCTATATTTTAAGGCACTCAAACTTGATTGTGACATTTGATTTCGTCAAACGTGCCTTTGTAATTGTCAACATGTATGAATAGTGTTCATGTCTCCGTGTGCTTTTGGGGTGGCTGCGTTTTCTGTTTGGGGTAACTTTCTGCTTCATTTTTTATTCACTTTACTTGGTAACTCGAGACATGAAGAAATGTTGGTAGTTTATCATATCTAAAGAGACGTACAAACTGCCCAGACCCCGCACTTCTCCTGTGATGTGTCACCTACTGAAACCACACAAGGAGAAGAGTGTGGCCCGACTACAAGACTTAAGACCAAACACTATACGGAAATATGGCGCCGCATATACTGACATTTAAGACCGAAACTAAGACATGGACTTTGAAGTTGCAAATGTTACATTTACCATCTGTTCGTATTCATTTAATTTAAACGAACAGAATTTGGTCTGAATAATTGCTGTTACCCACTGTACACTTTTGCCAATTTTATTAAAATCTGTATGGTTATAACAACATAGGAGCACTAAGAACATTCACATTTTAAGTCTTATGTCAAAGTGTCAGTCTAATAATGTTCATGAATAAGGCCTCTATATGTAACATAAATCACAAGTCTGATATTAGATGCTGCAGTTTATTTCAGACAGACAGATAGATATGTTTTTTCAGCCCAATACCCAAATTTACAATAATACACATGGCATGATAACATAGATAATTATTAATTAATCTACATCTTTGATATTGTAAATCATTGTGATAAGAGAGAGATTAAGTTGCTTCAGGAAACGCCACAAACATAAGGCAGTGCCACTCCACACAGACCTTCTGGAAAACATCAAATCCATAAAACATAAGGCATTTGAGGAGGTTTCAAGAGTACATACGCAGGGAACAGGGTCGCAAGGAATGGCCTGGTCGACCATAATGAATAATTAGGAGAATCAAAGAGGGCAAGCAGTGAAGGGGGTTAAGGGATAGAATATATTACAGGTGAACCCAAGACAGCTGGAAACAATAGGCCGAAAGTGTGGAGAAAATGACATGAACACTATTTAAGAACCAAGTACATTATGAACCCAACTTCTAAAGAAGTATTTAAAATTACAACCACAACCTAATAAATACCACATATGTCTATTTAAAGGACGCTAAACATAATTTACAATAATATTTTTTTAAAATTCGCCATGAAAACTGTTGTACTATATTTATGGGTAAAACTGAATTTTGATGAAGTGACAAAAAGAAAGGACCGACGAGAGAAGAACTTCAATCCATTTCTTACGGCAACGAAGCAAGATATATTTTACAAAACAAATAATGCATTCCCAGGTAATTCAAAGCACCAAAGGCTGCATGAAACAAAATACGATTTTCACTCGTAATTATTTCGGCTAGTAATAGACATAGCGTGGTGTTATAACTAAAACCCTCCAGAGAGACGTACATAAATCTATATAAGGAAAACACAAATGCGATCAATAACTGGTTTATGTCTCGTTAAGCTTCGTTTCGTCTATCGGGTCGATTAATTCCTAGCAAACATCAACATTGACGGCGACGAAGACATTGCCTTGTCCCCCATGTCCACCACATCCCCCATGTCCACCACATTCCCAATGTCCACCACATCCCCCATGTCCACCACATCCCCAATGTACACCATGTCCACCATGTCCACCACATCCCCCATGTCCACCATGTCCACCACATCCCCAATGTACACCATGTCCACCACACCCCCCATGTCCACAATGACTGTCCACTCCGCCAGAATTACCATTGTCGTCACAAGGTGCTAAATGAAATGGTTGTTTTCATGTTATTTCATGATATGCAATTATAAAATAATGCTTTGAAGTTGGCGATACTTATTGCAAAAATTACACCCGCGCGTTAATTATTCAGCTTTGTATTTTGTTTACAATTATTATAACTGTATGTTGTGGACGTTCTGTAGTCTATACATATTTAACGTTATTCGTGTATTATGTTGAAATGTATTAAATTAAAGTATGGACTTTTTATGCGGAAGATAAAATACATTTCATTCTAGTATACCCTGCATACTAACAATCAAGACACATATTAGGAGATCAAACTGTAAAGTTATTATTCAAAATTGCTCATGATTTTAAATGTGTAGAGATTTACTTAAGTTATCAATATGTATTTTCATGTGAAATGAAAGTAAATTCCAAAACGTGTGAAGTGCCACTTACATATTTGACACATTGCTCCTGTATAGTCACCGATACAATGACATGTAAAACCATTGTTCCCACCAGGGACACAAGTACCACCATTCCGACAAGGTCGGAGGAGAGCACAAATATTGACTGGAACGATAAAGGACGGTTCTGAGTGTAATCGGAATGTACCTTTAATGGTGATATAATTGCTTTTTTATGTGAACTACGTACATAAATCTCGGAGTAAACTCATTTATATCATGATTTTCAGTGATATTCTGGAATATATCGGCAGACTATATCCAGATATCTCATTGCTTTAAGCATTAAAGGTATTATTTTCACGGCTTAGCGTACTACTCATTTGTCATTCTTAAAGTGAACACGAATGCACATGAAACAGGAGGAGGATTTTGTATTACATTATGCCTATATTAACAAAGCAAAAGTCATGGACATAATTTGTATTAATGCGCAACTTGCGTACATTTCTTTCAAGAACTATTTTAGCGAGGCAATGTCTCATGACGTCATGTTGAGAATAAGCACTTCCAGCATGACGTCACATCCAAGTACTCAAAGCTCAATTACTGATTTTTAAACCTTCTGAAAAAGCATGAAGTAAAGAGACACTTTCTCTGTTTCCTTGACAGATCAAACTCATTTTATTTTATTTTGAGAAGGTTAATAGCATTGATAACAAGGATATTGGTGGAACCGATGGATGCTCCCCGAAGTATGGTTATAACTTCGAACAAGACTCTATTTGGAAAATTTCACTTTGTTGATGGTTAAAATCTTAATGTTATATGCAGCACTGGAAATGTCCTGGATCTCACAAGAAAATAGGTATACAAAAGTGTACAATGAAATTGAGATAGTGAACAATTTAATTACATTGTTAGGCTAGGATAATCCTGCTAACTGGAAAATAAACTGAAACAAAGAATCTTGCTACTGATATAAGAAGCCTTTATTGACAATTAATTCAAGTTCCCAGGTCAATGAAACGCTTACTTGTACAAGAAGGACTTATGTCCCCCCCCTTCAGGAATGGGGCGCATAAAATGATGAAAATGTAACTGTAAAATGTGTACATTAACAGCTGTAAAATGAGCAAACATGACGCAGATTTTAAAAAATAAACATTTTTAACGGCATCATGTAATTAGTCTCATTAATTAGACTCGTACATACCACATGTACATTAATTAGCCTCATTGATTAATACCACATGTACTTAAATTAAGCCTTATTGATGAATACCACAATGTAAATTAATAAGTAGCCTACGTTGATCACAGATCTGGCCTCTATATCCAGTAGGACAAATGCACGTAACACCATGATCACCTTTGCATATACAGGTACCTCCGTTTTGGCAGGGTGATGGAATGCACCGGTTTATATCTGAAATATGTATTGGCATAAATAACAATCTGTATATAAATGGTTTAATGTACTTCTGCCAGATAGATGGATAAATAGCAAGACACATATGGATGAGAGATTGTCTAGTTTAGTAGAATAGGTTCTTTCTTGTTGTCCACGCGGATAAGGACGCATGGCAAGAGGGTCTTGAACCCTATAGACTCGTTTACGAAACATATGTTATTGTTCAACCATCGATATATTATAATTACATGTATGCATGTATGCAAAACCTCTTCTAGGTGTCTTCAAGGTGAGAAAAACAGCAAGTCCAACATTAGATGCACAAGACTAGTGACACGGTCTGTGACAATACGGGTGGCCGTGAGCACAGCCGTTTGGCAAATCAAGCACGCAGTGGTTTATGTTTGTCTGTTTCTTCGCATTTCGCTCAAATGACAACACTTTACTGTTCCACGTGAATAAGAGATCCAGGTTAAATGATCGTAACGAATTGTCACCTAACTACTTGACCTACCCGCAAAAGTCTTCAACAACGTATATTTTAGTAAAATAACAAGGTATTTTCCTCGTCTATGAAGGAATATGGTACTTTAAAACCCGATGAGTATTTCATTGCGCAAAACGACTTTCTAATACCTTGATATCGATGCGTTTCTAAACCGATACTAACATATATACTTAAACTTAAAAACAAAAGTAAATATCTTATGTGACAAACGCTTTTATACATAATTATATTTATACTTTAAACATTACATACCGCTTTAATAAGATTAAAATTAATTAACATAATTTCACAACGTATTATAACGTTTTCTTGAAAGGATATTACTCACCAATTTCACAATTGACTCCCGTGAAATCCTCAGTACAATTACAGGTATATGATTCATCGGCATTAACAGCACATGTGCCATTATTTTGACAGGAATTTGAATAACAAGCATCGATTTATGTAATGAAAATGAATTGAAAAATGCAGACATTAAAATTATTACACCCAACCGTATATATATAACAAGTGATAAAATCTAGCAGGAACCAAAACTCATGTTTCCTATGTGATTTCTTTTTTTGACGTAGAGGCCCATATTCATGCAGCTGACAACATTTCACGGAACTACATGACCTGCCCGCAAAAGTCCTCAACAACGTATCTTATAGTAGAAAAACATGGTATTTGTCTCGCCTAGAGCTTTTATGTGACAAGCGCTTTTATACATAGATTAATTACTTAAACATGTCATGCCGCTTTAATGATATTAAAATTATTTAACATAATTTCACTTCTTATTATAACGTTTTCTTGAAAGTATATTACTCACCAGTTTCACAATTGACTCCCGTGAAATCCTCAGTACAGTAACAGGTATATGATTCATCGGCAGTAACAGCACATGTGCCATTATTTAGACAGGGATTTGAATAACAAGCACCACCGATTTCTGTAATAAAAATGCATTAAAATATGCAGACATTACATTTATTATTTACAAATGCATATATAGAACAAATGATAAAATGTACCAGGAGCCAAAACAAATTTTCAGTTTTTTTCTATTTTATTTCTTTATTCACTTTTTCAACGTCATTTTTGTTGATCAGTCCATCTGACCAGTTGTCCTGAATTTGATAATAAATTAGTATAAACTTGTCCATATTCGTGCAGCTGACAACATTTTACTGACCCAAGTGAATAAGAGATCGAGGACAAATGATCGTAACGAAATTAGACAGGAATTACTTGACTCGCGCGCGAAAGTTCTCAACAACGTATATTATAGTAGAAAACATGGTATTTGTCTCGCCTATGATAGAATATGGTACTTTCAAACCCGAAGCGTATTTTATTGCACAAAATGACTTTCTAATACCTTGATATTGATGTGTTTCTGAACCGATAGTAACAAATATACTTAAACTTAAAAACAAAAGTAGAGATTTTATGTGACAAGCGCTTTTATACATAGATTAATTACTTAAACATGTCATGCCGCTTTAATGATATTAAAATTATTTAACATAATATCACAACGTATTATAACGTTTTCTTGAAAGTATATTACTCACCAGTTTCACAATTGACTCCCGTGAAATCCTCAGTACAGTTACAGGTATATGATTCATCGGCAGTAACAGCACATGTGCCATTATTTTGACAGGGATTTGAATAACAAGCACCACCGATTTCTGTAATAAAAATGCATTAAAATATGCAGACATTACATTTATTATTTACAAATGCATATATAGAACAAATGATAAAATGTACCAGGAGCCAAAACACATTTTCAGTTTTTTTCTATTTTATTTCTTTATTCACTTTTTCAACGTCATTTTTGTTGATCAGTCCATCTGACCAGTTGTCCTGAATTTGATAATAAATTAGTATAAACTTGCCCATATTCATGCAGCTGACAACATTTTACTGACCCAAGTGAATAAGAGATCGAGGACAAATGATCGTAACGAAATTAGACAGGAATTACTTGACTCGCGCGCGAAAGTTCTCAACAACGTATATTATAGTAGAAAACATGGTATTTGTCTCGCCTATGATAGAATATGGTACTTTCAAACCCGAAGCGTATTTTATTGCACAAAATGACTTTCTAATACCTTGATATTGATGTGTTTCTGAACCGATAGTAACAAATATACTTAAACTTAAAAACAAAAGTAGAGATTTTATGTGACAAGCGCTTTTATACATAGATTAATTACTTAAACATGTCATGCCGCTTTAATGATATTAAAATTATTTAACATAATTTCACAACGTATTATAACGTTTTCTTGAAAGTATATTACTCACCAGTTTCACAATTGACTCCCGTGAAATCCTCAGTACAGTTACAGGTATATGATTCATCGGCAGTAACAGCACATGTGCCATTATTTTGACAGGGATTTGAATAACAAGCACCACCGATTTCTGTAATAAAAATGCATTAAAATATGCAGACATTACATTTATTATTTACAAATGCATATATAGAACAAATGATAAAATGTACCAGGAGCCAAAACACATTTTCAGTTTTTTTCTATTTTATTTCTTTATTCACTTTTTCAACGTCATTTTTTTTGATCAGTCCATCTGACCAGTTGTCCTGAATTTGATAATAAATTAGTATAAACTTGCCCATATTCATGCAGCTGACAACATTTTACTGACCCAAGTGAATAAGAGATCGAGGACAAATGATCGTAACGAAATTAGACAGGAATTACTTGACTCGCGCGCGAAAGTTCTCAACAACGTATATTATAGTAGAAAACATGGTATTTGTCTCGCCTATGATAGAATATGGTACTTTCAAACCCGAAGCGTATTTTATTGCACAAAATGACTTTCTAATACCTTGATATTGATGTGTTTCTGAACCGATAGTAACAAATATACTTAAACTTAAAAACAAAAGTAGAGATTTTATGTGACAAGCGCTTTTATACATAGATTAATTACTTAAACATGTCATGCCGCTTTAATGATATTAAAATTATTTAACATAATTTCACAACGTATTATAACGTTTTCTTGAAAGTATATTACTCACCAGTTTCACAATTGACTCCCGTGAAATCCTCAGTACAGTAACATGTATATGATTCATCGGCAGTAACAGCACATGTGCCATCATTTAGACAGGGATTTGAATAACAAGCATCACCGATTTCTGGAATAAAAATGCATTAAAATATGCAGACATTACAGTTATTATTCACAACTGCATATATAGAACAAATGATAAAATGTACCAGGAGCCAAAACACATTTTCAGTTCTATTTTATTTCTTTATTCACTTTTTCAACGTCATTTTTGTTGGTCAGTCCATCTGATCAGTTGTCCTGAATTTGATAATAAATTAGTATTAACTTGCCCATATTGATGCAGCTGACAACATTTTACTGACCCACGTGAATAAGAGATCGAGGACAAATGATAGTAACGAAATAAGACATGAATTACTTGACTCGCGCGAAAATTCTCAACAACGTATATTAGAGTAGAAAAACATGGTATTTGTCCCGCCTATGATGGAATATGGTACTTTCAAACCCGAAGAGTATTTTATTGCACAAAATGACTCTCTAACACCTTAATATCGATGCGTTTCTGAACCGACAGTAACAAATATACTTAGACTTAAAAACAAAAGTAGAGATTTTATGTGACAAGCGCTTTTAAATATAGATTAATTACTTAAACATGTCATGCGACTTTAATAATATTACAATTATTGAACATAATTCAACAGTGTATTATAACGTTTTCTTGAAAGTATATTACTCACTAATTTCACAATTGTCTCCCGTGAAATACTCAGTACAAGTACAGGTATATGATTCATCAGCATTACCAGTACATGTGCCATCATTTTGACAGGGATTTGAATAACAAGCATCGATTTCTGTAATGAAAATAAGAAAAATGCAGACATTAAAATTATTACACCCAACTGTATATATAGAACAAGTGATAAAATCTACCAGGAACCAAAACTCATTTTCATTTTTTTTCTATTTTATTTCTTTTTTTGACGTAGAGGCACTTTTTCAACATTTTTTTATTTTGTCAGTTAATCTGATCAGTTGTCCTGAATTTAATCATAAACTAGTATTAACTTGCCCATATTCATGCAGCTGACAACATTTTACTGACCAACGTGAATAAGAGATCGAGGACAAATGATCGTAATGAACTTTAACGGAACTACATGACCTGCCCGCAAAAGTCCTCAACAACGTATATTATAGTAGAAAAACATGGTATTTGCCTCGCCTATGATGGAATATGGTACTTTCGAACCCGAAGCGTATTTTATTGCACAAAATGACTTTCTAATACCTTGATATCGTGGTGTTTCTGAACCGATAGTAACAAATATACTAAGACTTAAAAACAAAAGTAGAGATTTTATGTGACAAGCGCTTTTATACATAGATTAATTACTTAAACATGTCATGCCGCTTTAATGATATTAAAATTATTTAACATAATTTCACTTCTTATTATAACGTTTTCTTGAAAGTATATTACTCACCAGTTTCACAATTGACTCCCGTGAAATCCTCAGTACAGTAACAGGTATATGATTCATCGGCAGTAACAGCACATGTGCCATTATTTTGACAGGGATTTGAATAACAAGCACCACCGATTTCTGTAATAAAAATGCATTAAAATATGCAGACATTACATTTATTATTTACAAATGCATATATAGAACAAATGATAAAATGTACCAGGAGCCAAAACACATTTTCAGTTTTTTTCTATTTTATTTCTTTATTCACTTTTTCAACGTCATTTTTGTTGATCAGTCCATCTGACCAGTTGTCCTGAATTTGATAATAAATTAGTATAAACTTGTCCATATTCGTGCAGCTGACAACATTTTACTGACCCAAGTGAATAAGAGATCGAGGACAAATGATCGTAACGAAATTAGACAGGAATTACTTGACTCGCGCGCGAAAGTTCTCAACAACGTATATTAGAGTAGAAAACATGGTATTTGTCTCGCCTATGATAGAATATGGTACTTTCAAACCCGAAGCGTATTTAATTGCACAAAATGACTTTCTAATACCTTGATATTGATGTGTTTCTGAACCGATAGTAACAAATATACTTAAACTTAAAAACAAAAGTAGAGATTTTATGTGACAAGCGCTTTTATACATAGATTAATTAC
The DNA here is from genome assembly GCA_032209605.1 of Mactromeris polynyma. Lineage (NCBI taxonomy): Eukaryota > Metazoa > Mollusca > Bivalvia > Venerida > Mactridae > Mactromeris > Mactromeris polynyma. Next base: position 720,588 of record JASFXZ010000076.1, on the reverse strand, counting down.
TTAAACATGTCATGCCGCTTTAATGATATTAAAATTATTTAACATAATTTCACAACGTATTATTACGTTTTCTTGAAAGTATATTACTCACCAGTTTCACAATTGACTCCCGTGAAATCCTCAGTACAGTAACAGGTATATGATTCATCGGCAGTAACAGCACATGTGCCATTATTTAGACAGGGATTTGAATAACAAGCATCACCGATTTCTGTAATAAAAATGCATTAAAATATGCAGACATTACAGTTATTATTCACAACTGCATATATAGAACAAATGATAAAATGTACCAGGAGCCAAAACACATTTTCAGTTCTATTTTATTTCTTTATTCACTTTTTCAACGTCATTTTTGTTGGTCAGTCCATCTGATCAGTTGTCCTGAATTTGATAATAAATTAGTATTAACTTGCCCATATTGATGCAGCTGACAACATTTTACTGACCCACGTGAATAAGAGATCGAGGACAAATGATAGTAACGAAATAAGACATGAATTACTTGACTCGCGCGAAAATTCTCAACAACGTATATTAGAGTAGAAAAACATGGTATTTGTCCCGCCTATGATGGAATATGGTACTTTCAAACCCGAAGAGTATTTTATTGCACAAAATGACTCTCTAACACCTTAATATCGATGCGTTTCTGAACCGACAGTAACAAATATACTTAGACTTAAAAACAAAAGTAGAGATTTTATGTGACAAGCGCTTTTAAATATAGATTAATTACTTAAACATGTCATGCGACTTTAATAATATTACAATTATTGAACATAATTCAACAGTGTATTATAACGTTTTCTTGAAAGTATATTACTCACTAATTTCACAATTGTCTCCCGTGAAATACTCAGTACAAGTACAGGTATATGATTCATCAGCATTACCAGTACATGTGCCATCATTTTGACAGGGATTTGAATAACAAGCATCGATTTCTGTAATGAAAATAAGAAAAATGCAGACATTAAAATTATTACACCCAACTGTATATATAGAACAAGTGATAAAATCTACCAGGAACCAAAACTCATTTTCATTTTTTTTCTATTTTATTTCTTTTTTTGACGTAGAGGCACTTTTTCAACATTTTTTTATTTTGTCAGTTAATCTGATCAGTTGTCCTGAATTTAATCATAAACTAGTATTAACTTGCCCATATTCATGCAGCTGACAACATTTTACTGACCAACGTGAATAAGAGATCGAGGACAAATGATCGTAATGAACTTTAACGGAACTACATGACCTGCCCGCAAAAGTCCTCAACAACGTATATTATAGTAGAAAAACATGGTATTTGCCTCGCCTATGATGGAATATGGTACTTTCGAACCCGAAGCGTATTTTATTGCACAAAATGACTTTCTAATACCTTGATATCGAGGTGTTTCTGAACCGATAGTAACAAATATACTAAGACTTAAAAACAAAAGTAGAGATTTTATGTGACAAGCGCTTTTATACATAGATTAATTACTTAAACATGTCATGCCGCTTTAATGATATTAAAATTATATAACATAATTTCACTTCTTATTATAACGTTTTCTTGAAAGTATATTACTCACCAGTTTCACAATTGACTCCCGTGAAATACTCAGTACAGTTACAGGTATATGATTCATCGACAGTAACAGCACATGTGCCATTATTTAGACAGGGATTTGAATAACAAGCACCACCGATTTCTGTAATAAAAATGCATTAAAATATGCAGACATTACAGTTATTATTTACAAATGCATATATAGAACAAATGATAAAATGTACCAGGAGCCAAAACACATTTTCAGTTTTTTTCTATTTTATTTCTTTATTCACTTTTTCAACGTCATTTTTGTTGATCAGTCCATCTGACCAGTTGTCCTGAATTTGATAATAAATTAGTATAAACTTGCCCATATTCATGCAGCTGACAGCATTTTACTGACCCAAGTGAATAAGAGATCGAGGACAAATGATCGTAACGAAATTAGACAGGAATTACTTGACTCGCGCGCGAAAGTTCTCAACAACGTATATTAGAGTAGAAAACATGGTATTTGTCTCGCCTATGATAGAATATGGTACTTTCAAACCCGAAGCGTATTTTATTGCACAAAATGACTTTCTAATACCTTGATATTAATGTGTTTCTGAACCGATAGTAACAAATATACTTAAACTTAAAAACAAAAGTAGAGATTTTATGTGACAAGCGCTTTTATACATAGATTAATTACTTAAACATGTCATGCCGCTTTAATGATATTAAAATTATTTAACATAATTTCACAACGTATTATAACGTTTTCTTGAAAGTATATTACTCACCAGTTTCACAATTGACTCCCGTGAAATCCTCAGTACAGTAACAGGTATATGATTCATCGGCAGTAACAGCACATGTGCCATTATTTAGACAGGGATTTGAATAACAAGCATCACCGATTTCTGTAATAAAAATGCATTAAAATATGCAGACATTACAGTTATTATTCACAACTGCATATATAGAACAAATGATAAAATGTACCAGGAGCCAAAACACATTTTCAGTTCTATTTTATTTCTTTATTCACTTTTTCAACGTCATTTTTGTTGGTCAGTCCATCTGATCAGTTGTCCTGAATTTGATAATAAATTAGTATTAACTTGCCCATATTGATGCAGCTGAAAACATTTTACTGACCCACGTGAATAAGAGATCGATGACAAATGATAGTAACGAAATAAGACATGAATTACTTGACTCGCGCGAAAATTCTCAACAACGTATATTAGAGTAGAAAAACATAGTAACAAATATACTTAGACTTAAAAACAAAAGTAGAGATTTTATGTGACAAGCACTTTTAAATATAGATTAATTACTTAAACATGTCATGCGACTTTAATAATATTACAATTATTGAACATAATTCAACAGTGTATTATAACGTTTTCTTGAAAGTATATTACTCACTAATTTCACAATTGTCTCCCGTGAAATACTCAGTACAATTACAGGTATATGATTCATCAGCATTACCAGTACATGTGCCATCATTTTGACAGGGATTTGAATAACAAGCATCGATTTCTGTAATGAAAATAAGAAAAATGCAGACATTAAAATTATTACACCCAACTGTATATATAGAACAAGTGATAAAATCTACCAGGAACCAAAACTCATTTTCATTTTTTTTCTATTTTATTTCTTTTTTTGACGTTGAGGCACTTTTCAACATTTTTTTATTTTGTCAGTTAATCTGATCAGTTGTCCTGAATTTAATCATAAACTAGTATTAACTTGCCCATATTCATGCAGCTGACAACATTTTACTGACCAACGTGAATAAGAGATCGAGGACAAATGATCGTAATGAACTTTAACGGAACTACATGACCTGCCCGCAAAAGTCCTCAACAACGTATATTATAGTAGAAAAACATGGTATTTGCCTCGCCTATGATGGAATATGGTACTTTCGAACCCGAAGCGTATTTTATTGCACAAAATGACTTTCTAATACCTTGATATCGAGGTGTTTCTGAACCGATAGTAACAAATATACTTAAACTTAAAACCAAAGTAGAGATTTTATGTGACAAGCGCTTTTATACATAGATTAATTACTTAAACATGTCATGCCGCTTTAATGATATTAAAATTATTTAACATAGTTTCACTTCTTATTATAACGTTTTCTTGAAAGTATATTACTCACCAGTTTCACAATTGACTCCCGTGAAATCCTCAGTACAGTTACAGGTATATGATTCATCGGCAGTAACAGCACATGTGCCATTATTTTGACAGGGATTTGAATAACAAGTACCACCGATATCTGTAATAAAAATGCATTAAAATATGCAGACATTACAGTTATTATTCACAACTGCATATATAGAACAAATGATAAAATGTACCAGGAGCCAAAACACATTTTAAGTTCTATTTTATTTCTTTATTCACTTTTTCAACGTCATTTTTGTTGATCAGTCCATTTGACCAGTTGTCCTGAATTTGATAATAAATTAGTATAAACTTGCCCATATTCATGCAGCTGACAACCTTTTACTGACCCAAGTGAATAAGAGATCGAGGACAAATGATCGTAACGAAATTAGACAGGAATTACTTGACTCGCACGCGAAAGTTCTCAACAACGTATATTAGAGTAGAAAACATGGTATTTGTCTCGCCTATGATAGAATATGGTACTTTCAAACCCGAAGCGTATTTTATTGCACAAAATGACTTTCTAATACCTTGATATTGATGTGTTTCTGAACCGATAGTAACAAATATACTTAAACTTAAAAACAAAAGTAGAGATTTTATGTGACAAGCGCTTTTATACATAGATTAATTACTTAAACATGTCATGCCGCTTTAATGATATTAAAATTATTTAACATAATTTCACAACGTATTATAACGTTTTCTTGAAAGTATATTACTCACCAGTTTCACAATTGACTCCCGTGAAATCCTCAGTACAGTAACAGGTATATGATTCATCGGTAGTAACAGCACATGCGCCATTATTTAGACAGGGATTTGAATAACAAGCATCACCGATTTCTGTAATAAAAATGCATTAAAATATGCAGACATGACAGTTATTATTCACAACTGCATATATAGAACAAATGATAAAATGTACCAGGAGCCAAAACACATTTTCAGTTCTATTTTATTTCTTTATTCACTTTTTCAACGTCATTTTGTTGGTCAGCCCACCCGTTCAGTTGTCCTGAATTTGATAATAAATTAGTATTAACTTGCCCATATTGATGCAGCTGAAAACATTTTACTGACCCACGTGAATAAGAGATCGAGGACAAATGATAGTAACGAAATAAGACATGAATTACTTGACTCGCGCGAAAATTCTCAACAACGTATATTAGAGTAGAAAAACATAGTAACAAATATACTTAGACTTAAAAACAAAAGTAGAGATTTTATGTGACAAGCGCTTTTAAATATAGATTAATTACTTAAACATGTCATGCGACTTTAATAATATTACAATTATTGAACATAATTCAACAGTGTATTATAACGTTTTCTTGAAAGTATATTACTCACTAATTTCACAATTGTCTCCCGTGAAATACTCAGTACAAGTACAGGTATATGATTCATCAGCATTACCAGTACATGTGCCATCATTTTGACAGGGATTTGAATAACAAGCATCGATTTCTGTAATGAAAATAAGAAAAATGCAGACATTAAAATTATTACACCCAACTGTATATATAGAACAAGTGATAAAATCTACCAGGAACCAAAACTCATTTTCATTTTTTTTCTATTTTATTTCTTTTTTTGACGTAGAGGCACTTTTTCAACATTTTTTTATTTTGTCAGTTAATCTGATCAGTTGTCCTGAATTTAATCATAAACTAGTATTAACTTGCCCATATTCATGCAGCTGACAACATTTTACTGACCAACGTGAATAAGAGATCGAGGACAAATGATCGTAATGAACTTTAACGGAACTACATGACCTGCCCGCAAAAGTCCTCAACAACGTATATTATAGTAGAAAAACATGGTATTTGCCTCGCCTATGATGGAATATGGTACTTTCGAACCCGAAGCGTATTTTATTGCACAAAATGACTTTCTAATACCTTGATATCGTGGTGTTTCTGAACCGATAGTAACAAATATACTAAGACTTAAAAACAAAAGTAGAGATTTTATGTGACAAGCGCTTTTATACATAGATTAATTACTTAAACATGTCATGCCGCTTTAATGATATTAAAATTATTTAACATAATTTCACTTCTTATTATAACGTTTTCTTGAAAGTATATTACTCACCAGTTTCACAATTGACTCCCGTGAAATCCTCAGTACAGTAACAGGTATATGATTCATCGGCAGTAACAGCACATGTGCCATTATTTTGACAGGGATTTGAATAACAAGCACCACCGATTTCTGTAATAAAAATGCATTAAAATATGCAGACATTACATTTATTATTTACAAATGCATATATAGAACAAATGATAAAATGTACCAGGAGCCAAAACACATTTTCAGTTTTTTTCTATTTTATTTCTTTATTCACTTTTTCAACGTCATTTTTGTTGATCAGTCCATCTGACCAGTTGTCCTGAATTTGATAATAAATTAGTATAAACTTGTCCATATTCGTGCAGCTGACAACATTTTACTGACCCAAGTGAATATGAGATCGAGGACAAATGATCGTAACGAAATTAGACAGGAATTACTTGACTCGCGCGCGAAAGTTCTCAACAACGTATATTAGAGTAGAAAACATGGTATTTGTCTCGCCTATGATAGAATATGGTACTTTCAAACCCGAAGCGTATTTAATTGCACAAAATGACTTTCTAATACCTTGATATTGATGTGTTTCTGAACCGATAGTAACAAATATACTTAAACTTAAAAACAAAAGTAGAGATTTTATGTGACAAGCGCTTTTATACATAGATTAATTACTTAAACATGTCATGCCGCTTTAATGATATTAAAATTATTTAACATAATTTCACAACGTATTATTACGTTTTCTTGAAAGTATATTACTCACCAGTTTCACAATTGACTCCCGTGAAATCCTCAGTACAGTAACAGGTATATGATTCATCGGCAGTAACAGCACATGTGCCATTATTTAGACAGGGATTTGAATAACAAGCATCACCGATTTCTGTAATAAAAATGCATTAAAATATGCAGACATTACAGTTATTATTCACAACTGCATATATAGAACAAATGATAAAATGTACCAGGAGCCAAAACACATTTTCAGTTCTATTTTATTTCTTTATTCACTTTTTCAACGTCATTTTTGTTGGTCAGTCCATCTGATCAGTTGTCCTGAATTTGATAATAAATTAGTATTAACTTGCCCATATTGATGCAGCTGACAACATTTTACTGACCCACGTGAATAAGAGATCGAGGACAAATGATAGTAACGAAATAAGACATGAATTACTTGACTCGCGCGAAAATTCTCAACAACGTATATTAGAGTAGAAAAACATGGTATTTGTCCCGCCTATGATGGAATATGGTACTTTCAAACCCGAAGAGTATTTTATTGCACAAAATGACTCTCTAACACCTTAATATCGATGCGTTTCTGAACCGACAGTAACAAATATACTTAGACTTAAAAACAAAAGTAGAGATTTTATGTGACAAGCGCTTTTAAATATAGATTAATTACTTAAACATGTCATGCGACTTTAATAATATTACAATTATTGAACATAATTCAACAGTGTATTATAACGTTTTCTTGAAAGTATATTACTCACTAATTTCACAATTGTCTCCCGTGAAATACTCAGTACAAGTACAGGTATATGATTCATCAGCATTACCAGTACATGTGCCATCATTTTGACAGGGATTTGAATAACAAGCATCGATTTCTGTAATGAAAATAAGAAAAATGCAGACATTAAAATTATTACACCCAACTGTATATATAGAACAAGTGATAAAATCTACCAGGAACCAAAACTCATTTTCATTTTTTTTCTATTTTATTTCTTTTTTTGACGTAGAGGCACTTTTTCAACATTTTTTTATTTTGTCAGTTAATCTGATCAGTTGTCCTGAATTTAATCATAAACTAGTATTAACTTGCCCATATTCATGCAGCTGACAACATTTTACTGACCAACGTGAATAAGAGATCGAGGACAAATGATCGTAATGAACTTTAACGGAACTACATGACCTGCCCGCAAAAGTCCTCAACAACGTATATTATAGTAGAAAAACATGGTATTTGCCTCGCCTATGATGGAATATGGTACTTTCGAACCCGAAGCGTATTTTATTGCACAAAATGACTTTCTAATACCTTGATATCGAGGTGTTTCTGAACCGATAGTAACAAATATACTAAGACTTAAAAACAAAAGTAGAGATTTTATGTGACAAGCGCTTTTATACATAGATTAATTACTTAAACATGTCATGTCGCTTTAATGATATTAAAATTATTTAACATAATTTCACTTCTTATTATAACGTTTTCTTGAAAGTATATTACTGACCTGCACGCAAAAGTCCTCAACAACGTATATTATAGTAGAAAAACATGGCATTTGCCTCGCCTATGATGGAATATGGTACTTTCGAACCCGAAGCGTATTTTATTGCACAAAATGACTTTCTAATACCTTGATATCGAGGTGTTTCTGAACCGATAGTAACAAATATACTAAGACTTAAAAACAAAAGTACAGATTTTATGTGACAAGCGCTTTTATACATAGATTAATTACTTAAACATGTCATGCCGCTTTAATGATATTAAAATTATTTAACATAATTTCACTTCTTATTATAACGTTTTCTTGAAAGTATATTACTCACCAGTTTCACAATTGACTCCCGTGAAATCCTCAGTACAGTAACAGGTATATGATTCATCGGCAGTAACAGCACATGTGCCATTATTTTGACAGGGATTTGAATAACAAGCACCACCGATTTCTGTAATAAAAATGCATTAAAATATGCAGACATTACATTTATTATTTACAAATGCATATATAGAACAAATGATAAAATGTACCAGGAGCCAAAACACATTTTCAGTTTTTTTCTATTTTATTTCTTTATTCACTTTTTCAACGTCATTTTTGTTGATCAGTCCATCTGACCAGTTGTCCTGAATTTGATAATAAATTAGTATAAACTTGCCCATATTCATGCAGCTGACAACATTTTACTGACCCAAGTGAATAAGAGATCGAGGACAAATGATCGTAACGAAATTAGACAGGAATTACTTGACTCGCGCGCGAAAGTTCTCAACAACGTATATTATAGTAGAAAACATGGTATTTGTCTCGCCTATGATAGAATATGGTACTTTCAAACCCGAAGCGTATTTTATTGCACAAAATGACTTTCTAATACCTTGATATTGATGTGTTTCTGAACCGATAGTAACAAATATACTTAAACTTAAAAACAAAAGTAGAGATTTTATGTGACAAGCGCTTTTATACATAGATTAATTACTTAAACATGTCATGCCGCTTTAATGATATTAAAATTATTTAACATAATTTCACAACGTATTATAACGTTTTCTTGAAAGTATATTACTCACCAGTTTCACAATTGACTCCCGTGAAATCCTCAGTACAGTAACAGGTATATGATTCATCGGCAGTAACAGCACATGTGCCATTATTTAGACAGGGATTTGAATAACAAGCAATACCGATTTCTGTAATAAAAATGCATTAAAATATGCAGACATTACAGTTATCATTCACAACTGCATATATAGAACAAATGATAAAATGTACCAGGAGCCAAAACACATTTTCAGTTCTATTTTATTTCTTTATTCACTTTTTCAACGTCATTTTTGTTGGTCAGTCCATCTGATCAGTTGTCCTGAATTTGATAATAAATTAGTATTAACTTGCCCATATTGATGCAGCTGACAACATTTTACTGACCCACGTGAATAAGAGATCGAGGACAAATGATAGTAACGAAATAAGACATGAATTACTTGACTCGCGCGAAAATTCTCAACAACGTATATTAGAGTAGAAAAACATGGTATTTGTCCCGCCTATGATGGAATATGGTACTTTCAAACCCGAAGAGTATTTTATTGCACAAAATGACTCTCTAACACCTTAATATCGATGCGTTTCTGAACCGACAGTAACAAATATACTTAGACTTAAAAACAAAAGTAGAGATTTTATGTGACAAGCGCTTTTAAATATAGATTAATTACTTAAACATGTCATGCGACTTTAATAATATTACAATTATTGAACATAATTCAACAGTGTATTATAACGTTTTCTTGAAAGTATATTACTCACTAATTTCACAATTGTCTCCCGTGAAATACTCAGTACAAGTACAGGTATATGATTCATCAGCATTACCAGTACATGTGCCATCATTTTGACAGGGATTTGAATAACAAGCATCGATTTCTGTAATGAAAATAAGAAAAATGCAGACATTAAAATTATTACACCCAACTGTATATATAGAACAAGTGATAAAATCTACCAGGAACAGGAACCAAAACTCATTTTCATTTTTTTTCTATTTTATTTCTTTTTTTGACGTAGAGGCACTTTTTCAACATTTTTTTATTTTGTCAGTTAAACTGATCAGTTGTTCTGAATTTAATCATAAACTAGTATTAACTTGCCCATATTCATGCAGCTGACAACATTTTACTGACCAACGTGAATAAGAGATCGAGGACAAATGATCGTAATGAACTTTAACGGAACTACATGACCTGCCCGCAAAAGTCCTCAACAACGTATATTATAGTAGAAAAACATGGTATTTGCCTCGCCTATGATGGAATATGGTACTTTCGAACCCGAAGCGTATTTTATTGCACAAAATGACTTTCTAATACCTTGATATCGAGGTGTTTCTGAACCGATAGTAACAAATATACTAAGACTTAAAAACAAAAGTAGAGATTTTATGTGACAAGCGCTTTTATACATAGATTAATTACTTAAACATGTCATGCCGCTTTAATGATATTAAAATTATTTAACATAATTTCACTTCTTATTATAACGTTTTCTTGAAAGTATATTACTCACCAGTTTCACAATTGACTCCCGTGAAATCCTCAGTACAGTAACAGGTATATGATTCATCGGCAGTAACAGCACATGTGCCATTATTTTGACAGGGATTTGAATAACAAGCACCACCAATTTCTGTAATAAAAATGCATTAAAATATGCAGACATTACATTTATTATTTACAAATGCATATATAGAACAAATGATAAAATGTACCAGGAGCCAAAACACATTTTCAGTTTTTTTCTATTTTATTTCTTTATTCACTTTTTCAACGTCATTTTTGTTGATCAGTCCATCTGACCAGTTGTCCTGAATTTGATAATAAATTAGTATAAACTTGCCCATATTCATGCAGCTGACAACATTTTACTGACCCAAGTGAATAAGAGATCGAGGACAAATGATCGTAACGAAATTAGACAGGAATTACTTGACTCGCGCGCGAAAGTTCTCAACAACGTATATTATAGTAGAAAACATGGTATTTGTCTCGCCTATGATAGAATATGGTACTTTCAAACCCGAAGCGTATTTTATTGCACAAAATGACTTTCTAATACCTTGATATTGATGTGTTTCTGAACCGATAGTAACAAATATACTTAAACTTAAAAACAAAAGTAGAGATTTTATGTGACAAGCGCTTTTATACATAGATTAATTACTTAAACATGTCATGCCGCTTTAATGATATTAAAATTATTTAACATAATTTCACAACGTATTATAACGTTTTCTTGAAAGTATATTACTCACCAGTTTCACAATTGACTCCCGTGAAATCCTCAGTACAGTAACAGGTATATGATTCATCGGCAGTAACAGCACATGTGCCATTATTTAGACAGGGATTTGAATAACAAGCATCACCGATTTCTGTAATAAAAATGCTTTAAAATATGCAGACATTACAGTTATTATTCACAACTGCATATATAGAACAAATGATAAAATGTACCAGGAGCCAAAACACATTTTCAGTTCTATTTTATTTCTTTATTCACTTTTTCAACGTCATTTTTGTTGGTCAGTCCATCTGATCAGTTGTCCTGAATTTGATAATAAATTAGTATTAACTTGCCCATATTGATGCAGCTGACAACATTTTACTGACCCACGTGAATAAGAGATCGAGGACAAATGATCGTAACGAAATAAGACATGAATTACTTGACTCGTGCGAAAATTCTCAACAACGTATATTAGAGTAGAAAAACATGGTATTTGTCCCGCCTAAGATGGAATATGGTACTTTCAAACCCGAAGAGTATTTTATTGCACAAAATGACTCTCTAACACCTTAATATCGATGCGTTTCTGAACCGACAGTAACAAATATACTTAGACTTAAAAACAAAAGTAGAGATTTTATGTGACAAGCGCTTTTAAATATAGATTAATTACTTAAACATGTCATGCGACTTTAATAATATTACAATTATTGAACATAATTCAACAGTGTATTATAAAGTTTTCTTGAAAGTATATTACTCACTAATTTCACAATTGTCTCCCGTGAAATACTCAGTACAAGTACAGGTATATGATTCATCAGCATTACCAGTACATGTGCCATCATTTTGACAGGGATTTGAATAACAAGCATCGATTTCTGTAATGAAAATAAGAAAAATGCAGACATTAAAATTATTACACCCAACTGTATATATAGAACAAGTGATAAAATCTACCAGGAACAGGAACCAAAACTCATTTTCATTTTTTTTCTATTTTATTTCTTTTTTTGACGTAGAGGCACTTTTTCAACATTTTTTTATTTTGTCAGTTAAACTGATCAGTTGTCCTGAATTTAATCATAAACTAGTATTAACTTGCCCATATTCATGCAGCTGACAACATTTTACTGACCAACGTGAATAAGAGATCGAGGACAAATGATCGTAATGAACTTTAACGGAACTACATGACCTGCCCGCAAAAGTCCTCAACAACGTATATTATAGTAGAAAAACATGGTATTTGCCTCGCCTATGATGGAATATGGTACTTTCGAACCCCAAGCGTATTTTATTGCACAAAATGACTTTCTAATACCTTGATATCGAGGTGTTTCTGAACCGATAGTAACAAATATACTAAGACTTAAAAACAAAAGTAGAGATTTTATGTGACAAGCGCTTTTATACATAGATTAATTACTTAAACATGTTATGCCGCTTTAATGATATTAAAATTATTTAACATAATTTCACTTCTTATTATAACGTTTTCTTGAAAGTATATTACTCACCAGTTTCACAATTGACTCCCGTGAAATCCTCAGTACAGTAACAGGTATATGATTCATCGGCAGTAACAGCACATGTGCCATTATTTTGACAGGGATTTGAATAACAAGCATCACCGATTTCTGTAATAAAAATGCATTAAAATATGCAGACATTACATTTATTATTTACAAATGCATATATAGAACAAATGATAAAATGTACCAGGAGCCAAAACACATTTTCAGTTTTTTTCTATTTTATTTCTTTATTCACTTTTTCAACGTCATTTTTGTTGATCAGTCCATCTGACCAGTTGTCCTGAATTTGATAATAAATTAGTATAAACTTGCCCATATTCATGCAGCTGACAACATTTTACTGACCCAAGTGAATAAGAGATCGAGGACAAATGATCGTAACGAAATTAGACAGGAATTACTTGACTCGCGCGCGAAAGTTCTCAACAACGTATATTATAGTAGAAAACATGGTATTTGTCTCGCCTATGATAGAATATGGTTCTTTCAAACCCGAAGCGTATTTTATTGCACAAAATGACTTTCTAATACCTTGATATTGATGTGTTTCTGAACCGATAGTAACAAATATACTTAAACTTAAAAACAAAAGTAGAGATTTTATGTGACAAGCGCTTTTATACATAGATTAATTACTTAAACATGTCATGCCGCTTTAATGATATTAAAATTATTTAACATAATTTCACAACGTATTATAACGTTTTCTTGAAAGTATATTACTCACCAGTTTCACAATTGACTCCCGTGAAATCCTCAGTACAGTAACAGGTATATGATTCATCGGCACTAACAGCACATGTGCCATTATTTAGACAGGGATTTGAATAACAAGCATCACCGATTTCTGTAATAAAAATGCATTAAAAAATGCAGACATTACAGTTATTATTCACAACTGCATATATAGAACAAATGATAAAATGTACCAGGAGCCAAAACACATTTTCAGTTCTATTTTATTTCTTTATTCACTTTTTCAACGTCATTTTTGTTGGTCAGTCCATCTGATCAGTTGTCCTGAATTTGATAATAAATTAGTATTAACTTGCCCATATTGATGCAGCTGACAACATTTTACTGACCCACGTGAATAAGAGATCGAGGACAAATGATAGTAACGAAATAAGACATGAATTACTTGACTCGCGCGAAAATTCTCAACAACGTATATTAGAGTAGAAAAACATGGTATTTGTCCCGCCTATGATGGAATATGGTACTTTCAAACCCGAAGAGTATTTTATTGCACAAAATGACTCTCTAACACCTTAATATCGATGCGTTTCTGAACCGACAGTAACAAATATACTTAGACTTAAAAACAAAAGTAGAGATTTTATGTGACAAGCGCTTTTAAATATAGATTAAATACTTAAACATGTCATGCGACTTTAATAATATTACAATTATTGAACATAATTCAACAGTGTATTATAACGTTTTCTTGAAAGTATATTACTCACTAATTTCACAATTGTCTCCCGTGAAATACTCAGTACAAGTACAGGTATATGATTCATCAGCATTACCAGTACATGTGCCATCATTTTGACAGGGATTTGAATAACAAGCATCGATTTCTGTAATGAAAATAAGAAAAATGCAGACATTAAAATTATTACACCCAACTGTATATATAGAACAAGTGATAAAATCTACCAGGAACAGGAACCAAAACTCATTTTCATTTTTTTTCTATTTTATTTCTTTTTTTGACGTAGAGGCACTTTTTCAACATTTTTTTATTTTGTCAGTTAAACTGATCAGTTGTTCTGAATTTAATCATAAACTAGTATTAACTTGCCCATATTCATGCAGCTGACAACATTTTACTGACCAACGTGAATAAGAGATCGAGGACAAAAGTAGAGATTTTATGTGACAAGCGCTTTTATACATAGATTAATTACTTAAACATGTCATGCCGCTTTAATGATATTAAAATTATTTAACATAATTTCACAACGTATTATAACGTTTTCTTGAAAGTATATTACTCACCAGTTTCACAATTGACTCCCGTGAAATCCTCAGTACAGTAACAGGTATATGATTCATCGGCAGTAACAGCACATGTGCCATTATTTAGACAGGGATTTGAATAACAAGCACCACCGATTTCTGTAATAAAAATGCATTAAAATATGCAGACATTACATTTATTATTTACAAATGCATATATAGAACAAATGATAAAATGTACCAGGAGCCAAAACACATTTTCAGTTTTTTTCTATTTTATTTCTTTATTCACTTTTTCAACGTCATTTTTGTTGATCAGTCCATCTGACCAGTTGTCCTGAATTTGATAATAAATTAGTATAAACTTGCCCATATTCATGCAGCTGACAACATTTTACTGACCCAAGTGAATAAGAGATCGAGGACAAATGATCGTAACGAAATTAGACAGGAATTACTTGACTCGCGCGCGAAAGTTCTCAACAACGTATATTATAGTAGAAAACATGGTATTTGTCTCGCCTATGATAGAATATGGTACTTTCAAACCCGAAGCGTATTTTATTGCACAAAATGACTTTCTAATACCTTGATATTGATGTGTTTCTGAACCGATAGTAACAAATATACTTAAACTTAAAAACAAAAGTAGAGATTTTATGTGACAAGCGCTTTTATACATAGATTAATTACTTAAACATGTCATGCCGCTTTAATGATATTAAAATTATTTAACATAATTTCACAACGTATTATAACGTTTTCTTGAAAGTATATTACTCACCAGTTTCACAATTGACTCCCGTGAAATCCTCAGTACAGTAACAGGTATATGATTCATCGGCAGTAACAGCACATGTGCCATTATTTAGACAGGGATTTGAATAACAAGCAATACCGATTTCTGTAATAAAAATGCATTAAAATATGCAGACATTACAGTTATCATTCACAACTGCATATATAGAACAAATGATAAAATGTACCAGGAGCCAAAACACATTTTCAGTTCTATTTTATTTCTTTATTCACTTTTTCAACGTCATTTTTGTTGGTCAGTCCATCTGATCAGTTGTCCTGAATTTGATAATAAATTAGTATTAACTTGCCCATATTGATGCAGCTGACAACATTTTACTGACCCACGTGAATAAGAGATCGAGGACAAATGATAGTAACGAAATAAGACATGAATTACTTGACTCGCGCGAAAATTCTCAACAACGTATATTAGAGTAGAAAAACATGGTATTTGTCCCGCCTATGATGGAATATGGTACTTTCAAACCCGAAGAGTATTTTATTGCACAAAATGACTCTCTAACACCTTAATATCGATGCGTTTCTGAACCGACAGTAACAAATATACTTAGACTTAAAAACAAAAGTAGAGATTTTATGTGACAAGCGCTTTTAAATATAGATTAATTACTTAAACATGTCATGCGACTTTAATAATATTACAATTATTGAACATAATTCAACAGTGTATTATAACGTTTTCTTGAAAGTATATTACTCACTAATTTCACAATTGTCTCCCGTGAAATACTCAGTACAAGTACAGGTATATGATTCATCAGCATTACCAGTACATGTGCCATCATTTTGACAGGGATTTGAATAACAAGCATCGATTTCTGTAATGAAAATAAGAAAAATGCAGACATTAAAATTATTACACCCAACTGTATATATAGAACAAGTGATAAAATCTACCAGGAACAGGAACCAAAACTCATTTTCATTTTTTTTCTATTTTATTTCTTTTTTTGACGTAGAGGCACTTTTTCAACATTTTTTTATTTTGTCAGTTAAACTGATCAGTTGTTCTGAATTTAATCATAAACTAGTATTAACTTGCCCATATTCATGCAGCTGACAACATTTTACTGACCAACGTGAATAAGAGATCGAGGACAAATGATCGTAATGAACTTTAACGGAACTACATGACCTGCCCGCAAAAGTCCTCAACAACGTATATTATAGTAGAAAAACATGGTATTTGCCTCGCCTATGATGGAATATGGTACTTTCGAACCCGAAGCGTATTTTATTGCACAAAATGACTTTCTAATACCTTGATATCGAGGTGTTTCTGAACCGATAGTAACAAATATACTAAGACTTAAAAACAAAAGTAGAGATTTTATGTGACAAGCGCTTTTATACATAGATTAATTACTTAAACATGTCATGCCGCTTTAATGATATTAAAATTATTTAACATAATTTCACTTCTTATTATAACGTTTTCTTGAAAGTATATTACTCACCAGTTTCACAATTGACTCCCGTGAAATCCTCAGTACAGTAACAGGTATATGATTCATCGGCAGTAACAGCACATGTGCCATTATTTTGACAGGGATTTGAATAACAAGCACCACCAATTTCTGTAATAAAAATGCATTAAAATATGCAGACATTACATTTATTATTTACAAATGCATATATAGAACAAATGATAAAATGTACCAGGAGCCAAAACACATTTTCAGTTTTTTTCTATTTTATTTCTTTATTCACTTTTTCAACGTCATTTTTGTTGATCAGTCCATCTGACCAGTTGTCCTGAATTTGATAATAAATTAGTATAAACTTGCCCATATTCATGCAGCTGACAACATTTTACTGACCCAAGTGAATAAGAGATCGAGGACAAATGATCGTAACGAAATTAGACAGGAATTACTTGACTCGCGCGCGAAAGTTCTCAACAACGTATATTATAGTAGAAAACATGGTATTTGTCTCGCCTATGATAGAATATGGTACTTTCAAACCCGAAGCGTATTTTATTGCACAAAATGACTTTCTAATACCTTGATATTGATGTGTTTCTGAACCGATAGTAACAAATATACTTAAACTTAAAAACAAAAGTAGAGATTTTATGTGACAAGCGCTTTTATACATAGATTAATTACTTAAACATGTCATGCCGCTTTAATGATATTAAAATTATTTAACATAATTTCACAACGTATTATAACGTTTTCTTGAAAGTATATTACTCACCAGTTTCACAATTGACTCCCGTGAAATCCTCAGTACAGTAACAGGTATATGATTCATCGGCAGTAACAGCACATGTGCCATTATTTAGACAGGGATTTGAATAACAAGCATCACCGATTTCTGTAATAAAAATGCTTTAAAATATGCAGACATTACAGTTATTATTCACAACTGCATATATAGAACAAATGATAAAATGTACCAGGAGCCAAAACACATTTTCAGTTCTATTTTATTTCTTTATTCACTTTTTCAACGTCATTTTTGTTGGTCAGTCCATCTGATCAGTTGTCCTGAATTTGATAATAAATTAGTATTAACTTGCCCATATTGATGCAGCTGACAACATTTTACTGACCCACGTGAATAAGAGATCGAGGACAAATGATAGTAACGAAATAAGACATGAATTACTTGACTCGCGCGAAAATTCTCAACAACGTATATTAGAGTAGAAAAACATGGTATTTGTCCCGCCTATGATGGAATATGGTACTTTCAAACCCGAAGAGTATTTTATTGCACAAAATGACTCTCTAACACCTTAATATCGATGCGTTTCTGAACCGACAGTAACAAATATACTTAGACTTAAAAACAAAAGTAGAGATTTTATGTGACAAGCGCTTTTAAATATAGATTAATTACTTAAACATGTCATGCGACTTTAATAATATTACAATTATTGAACATAATTCAACAGTGTATTATAAAGTTTTCTTGAAAGTATATTACTCACTAATTTCACAATTGTCTCCCGTGAAATACTCAGTACAAGTACAGGTATATGATTCATCAGCATTACCAGTACATGTGCCATCATTTTGACAGGGATTTGAATAACAAGCATCGATTTCTGTAATGAAAATAAGAAAAATGCAGACATTAAAATTATTACACCCAACTGTATATATAGAACAAGTGATAAAATCTACCAGGAACAGGAACCAAAACTCATTTTCATTTTTTTTCTATTTTATTTCTTTTTTTGACGTAGAGGCACTTTTTCAACATTTTTTTATTTTGTCAGTTAAACTGATCAGTTGTCCTGAATTTAATCATAAACTAGTATTAACTTGCCCATATTCATGCAGCTGACAACATTTTACTGACCAACGTGAATAAGAGATCGAGGACAAATGATCGTAATGAACTTTAACGGAACTACATGACCTGCCCGCAAAAGTCCTCAACAACGTATATTATAGTAGAAAAACATGGTATTTGCCTCGCCTATGATGGAATATGGTACTTTCGAACCCCAAGCGTATTTTATTGCACAAAATGACTTTCTAATACCTTGATATCGAGGTGTTTCTGAACCGATAGTAACAAATATACTAAGACTTAAAAACAAAAGTAGAGATTTTATGTGACAAGCGCTTTTATACATAGATTAATTACTTAAACATGTTATGCCGCTTTAATGATATTAAAATTATTTAACATAATTTCACTTCTTATTATAACGTTTTCTTGAAAGTATATTACTCACCAGTTTCACAATTGACTCCCGTGAAATCCTCAGTACAGTAACAGGTATATGATTCATCGGCAGTAACAGCACATGTGCCATTATTTTGACAGGGATTTGAATAACAAGCATCACCGATTTCTGTAATAAAAATGCATTAAAATATGCAGACATTACATTTATTATTTACAAATGCATATATAGAACAAATGATAAAATGTACCAGGAGCCAAAACACATTTTCAGTTTTTTTCTATTTTATTTCTTTATTCACTTTTTCAACGTCATTTTTGTTGATCAGTCCATCTGACCAGTTGTCCTGAATTTGATAATAAATTAGTATAAACTTGCCCATATTCATGCAGCTGACAACATTTTACTGACCCAAGTGAATAAGAGATCGAGGACAAATGATCGTAACGAAATTAGACAGGAATTACTTGACTCGCGCGCGAAAGTTCTCAACAACGTATATTATAGTAGAAAACATGGTATTTGTCTCGCCTATGATAGAATATGGTTCTTTCAAACCCGAAGCGTATTTTATTGCACAAAATGACTTTCTAATACCTTGATATTGATGTGTTTCTGAACCGATAGTAACAAATATACTTAAACTTAAAAACAAAAGTAGAGATTTTATGTGACAAGCGCTTTTATACATAGATTAATTACTTAAACATGTCATGCCGCTTTAATGATATTAAAATTATTTAACATAATTTCACAACGTATTATAACGTTTTCTTGAAAGTATATTACTCACCAGTTTCACAATTGACTCCCGTGAAATCCTCAGTACAGTAACAGGTATATGATTCATCGGCACTAACAGCACATGTGCCATTATTTAGACAGGGATTTGAATAACAAGCATCACCGATTTCTGTAATAAAAATGCATTAAAAAATGCAGACATTACAGTTATTATTCACAACTGCATATATAGAACAAATGATAAAATGTACCAGGAGCCAAAACACATTTTCAGTTCTATTTTATTTCTTTATTCACTTTTTCAACGTCATTTTTGTTGGTCAGTCCATCTGATCAGTTGTCCTGAATTTGATAATAAATTAGTATTAACTTGCCCATATTGATGCAGCTGACAACATTTTACTGACCCACGTGAATAAGAGATCGAGGACAAATGATAGTAACGAAATAAGACATGAATTACTTGACTCGCGCGAAAATTCTCAACAACGTATATTAGAGTAGAAAAACATGGTATTTGTCCCGCCTATGATGGAATATGGTACTTTCAAACCCGAAGAGTATTTTATTGCACAAAATGACTCTCTAACACCTTAATATCGATGCGTTTCTGAACCGACAGTAACAAATATACTTAGACTTAAAAACAAAAGTAGAGATTTTATGTGACAAGCGCTTTTAAATATAGATTAAATACTTAAACATGTCATGCGACTTTAATAATATTACAATTATTGAACATAATTCAACAGTGTATTATAACGTTTTCTTGAAAGTATATTACTCACTAATTTCACAATTGTCTCCCGTGAAATACTCAGTACAAGTACAGGTATATGATTCATCAGCATTACCAGTACATGTGCCATCATTTTGACAGGGATTTGAATAACAAGCATCGATTTCTGTAATGAAAATAAGAAAAATGCAGACATTAAAATTATTACACCCAACTGTATATATAGAACAAGTGATAAAATCTACCAGGAACAGGAACCAAAACTCATTTTCATTTTTTTTCTATTTTATTTCTTTTTTTGACGTAGAGGCACTTTTTCAACATTTTTTTATTTTGTCAGTTAAACTGATCAGTTGTTCTGAATTTAATCATAAACTAGTATTAACTTGCCCATATTCATGCAGCTGACAACATTTTACTGACCAACGTGAATAAGAGATCGAGGACAAAAGTAGAGATTTTATGTGACAAGCGCTTTTATACATAGATTAATTACTTAAACATGTCATGCCGCTTTAATGATATTAAAATTATTTAACATAATTTCACAACGTATTATAACGTTTTCTTGAAAGTATATTACTCACCAGTTTCACAATTGACTCCCGTGAAATCCTCAGTACAGTAACAGGTATATGATTCATCGGCAGTAACAGCACATGTGCCATTATTTAGACAGGGATTTGAATAACAAGCATCACCGATTTCTGTAATAAAAATGCATTAAAATATGCAGACATTACAGTTATTATTCACAACTGCATATATAGAACAAATGATAAAATGTACCAGGAGCCAAAACACATTTTCAGTTCTATTTTATTTCTTTATTCACTTTTTCAACGTCATTTTTGTTGGTCAGTCCATCTGATCAGTTGTCCTGAATTTGATAATAAATTAGTATTAACTTGCCCATATTGATGCAGCTGAGAACATTTTACTGACCCACGTGAATAAGAGATCGAGGACAAATGATCGTAACGAAATAAGACATGAATTACTTGACTCGCGCGAAAATTCTCAACAACGTATATTAGAGTAGAAAAACATGGTATTTGTCCCGCCTATGATGGAATATGGTACTTTCAAACCCGAAGAGTATTTTATTGCACAAAATGACTCTCTAACACCTTAATATCGATGCGTTTCTGAACCGACAGTAACAAATATACTTAGACTTAAAAACAAAAGTAGAGATTTTATGTGACAAGCGCTTTTAAATATAGATTAAATACTTAAACATGTCATGCGACTTTAATAATATTACAATTATTGAACATAATTCAACAGTGTATTATAACGTTTTCTTGAAAGTATATTACTCACTAATTTCACAATTGTCTCCCGTGAAATACTCAGTACAAGTACAGGTATATGATTCATCAGCATTACCAGTACATGTGCCATCATTTTGACAGGGATTTGAATAACAAGCATCGATTTCTGTAATGAAAATAAGAAAAATGCAGACATTAAAATTATTACACCCAACTGTATATATAGAACAAGTGATAAAATCTACCAGGAACAGGAACCAAAACTCATTTTCATTTTTTTTCTATTTTATTTCTTTTTTTGACGTAGAGGCACTTTTTCAACATTTTTTTATTTTGTCAGTTAAACTGATCAGTTGTTCTGAATTTAATCATAAACTAGTATTAACTTGCCCATATTCATGCAGCTGACAACATTTTACTGACCAACGTGAATAAGAGATCGAGGACAAATGATCGTAATGAACTTTAACGGAACTACATGACCTGCCCGCAAAAGTCCTCAACAACGTATATTATAGTAGAAAAACATGGTATTTGCCTCGCCTATGATGGAATATGGTACTTTCGAACCCGAAGCGTATTTTATTGCACAAAATGACTTTCTAATACCTTGATATCGAGGTGTTTCTGAACCGATAGTAACAAATATACTAAGACTTAAAAACAAAAGTAGAGATTTTATGTGACAAGCGCTTTTATACATAGATTAATTACTTAAACATGTCATGCCGCTTTAATGATATTAAAATTATTTAACATAATTTCACTTCTTATTATAACGTTTTCTTGAAAGTATATTACTCACCAGTTTCACAATTGACTCCCGTGAAATCCTCAGTACAGTAACAGGTATATGATTCATCGGCAGTAACAGCACATGTGCCATTATTTTGACAGGGATTTGAATAACAAGCACCACCAATTTCTGTAATAAAAATGCATTAAAATATGCAGACATTACATTTATTATTTACAAATGCATATATAGAACAAATGATAAAATGTACCAGGAGCCAAAACACATTTTCAGTTTTTTTCTATTTTATTTCTTTATTCACTTTTTCAACGTCATTTTTGTTGATCAGTCCATCTGACCAGTTGTCCTGAATTTGATAATAAATTAGTATAAACTTGCCCATATTCATGCAGCTGACAACATTTTACTGACCCAAGTGAATAAGAGATCGAGGACAAATGATCGTAACGAAATTAGACAGGAATTACTTGACTCGCGCGCGAAAGTTCTCAACAACGTATATTATAGTAGAAAACATGGTATTTGTCTCGCCTATGATAGAATATGGTACTTTCAAACCCGAAGCGTATTTTATTGCACAAAATGACTTTCTAATACCTTGATATTGATGTGTTTCTGAACCGATAGTAACAAATATACTTAAACTTAAAAACAAAAGTAGAGATTTTATGTGACAAGCGCTTTTATACATAGATTAATTACTTAAACATGTCATGCCGCTTTAATGATATTAAAATTATTTAACATAATTTCACAACGTATTATAACGTTTTCTTGAAAGTATATTACTCACCAGTTTCACAATTGACTCCCGTGAAATCCTCAGTACAGTAACAGGTATATGATTCATCGGCAGTAACAGCACATGTGCCATTATTTAGACAGGGATTTGAATAACAAGCATCACCGATTTCTGTAATAAAAATGCATTAAAATATGCAGACATTACAGTTATTATTCACAACTGCATATATAGAACAAATGATAAAATGTACCAGGAGCCAAAACACATTTTCAGTTCTATTTTATTTCTTTATTCACTTTTTCAACGTCATTTTTGTTGGTCAGTCCATCTGATCAGTTGTCCTGAATTTGATAATAAATTAGTATTAACTTGCCCATATTGATGCAGCTGACAACATTTTACTGACCCACGTGAATAAGAGATCGAGGACAAATGATCGTAACGAAATAAGACATGAATTACTTGACTCGTGCGAAAATTCTCAACAACGTATATTAGAGTAGAAAAACATGGTATTTGTCCCGCCTAAGATGGAATATGGTACTTTCAAACCCGAAGAGTATTTTATTGCACAAAATGACTCTCTAACACCTTAATATCGATGCGTTTCTGAACCGACAGTAACAAATATACTTAGACTTAAAAACAAAAGTAGAGATTTTATGTGACAAGCGCTTTTAAATATAGATTAATTACTTAAACATGTCATGCGACTTTAATAATATTACAATTATTGAACATAATTCAACAGTGTATTATAAAGTTTTCTTGAAAGTATATTACTCACTAATTTCACAATTGTCTCCCGTGAAATACTCAGTACAAGTACAGGTATATGATTCATCAGCATTACCAGTACATGTGCCATCATTTTGACAGGGATTTGAATAACAAGCATCGATTTCTGCTATGAAAATAAGAAAAATGCAGACATTAAAATTATTACACCCAACTGTATATATAGAACAAGTGATAAAATCTACCAGGAACAGGAACCAAAACTCATTTTCATTTTTTTTCTATTTTATTTCTTTTTTTGACGTAGAGGCACTTTTTCAACATTTTTTTATTTTGTCAGTTAAACTGATCAGTTGTCCTGAATTTAATCATAAACTAGTATTAACTTGCCCATATTCATGCAGCTGACAACATTTTACTGACCAACGTGAATAAGAGATCGAGGACAAATGATCGTAATGAACTTTAACGGAACTACATGACCTGCCCGCAAAAGTCCTCAACAACGTATATTATAGTAGAAAAAACATGGTATTTGCCTCGCCTATGATGGAATATGGTACTTTCGAACCCCAAGCGTATTTTATTGCACAAAATGACTTTCTAATACCTTGATATCGAGGTGTTTCTGAACCGATAGTAACAAATATACTAAGACTTAAAAACAAAAGTAGAGATTTTATGTGACAAGCGCTTTTATACATAGATTAATTACTTAAACATGTCATGCCGCTTTAATGATATTAAAATTATTTAACATAATTTCACTTCTTATTATAACGTTTTCTTGAAAGTATATTACTCACCAGTTTCACAATTGACTCCCGTGAAATCCTCAGTACAGTAACAGGTATATGATTCATCGGCAGTAACAGCACATGTGCCATTATTTTGACAGGGATTTGAATAACAAGCATCACCGATTTCTGTAATAAAAATGCATTAAAATATGCAGACATTACATTTATTATTTACAAATGCATATATAGAACAAATGATAAAATGTACCAGGAGCCAAAACACATTTTCAGTTTTTTTCTATTTTATTTCTTTATTCACTTTTTCAACGTCATTTTTGTTGATCAGTCCATCTGACCAGTTGTCCTGAATTTGATAATAAATTAGTATAAACTTGCCCATATTCATGCAGCTGACAACATTTTACTGACCAACGTGAATAAGAGATCGAGGACAAATGATCGTAACGAAATTAGACAGGAATTACTTGACTCGCGCGCGAAAGTTCTCAACAACGTATATTAGAGTAGAAAACATGGTATTTGTCTCGCCTATGATAGAATATGGTACTTTTAAACCCGAAGCGTATTTTATTGCACAAAATGACTTTCTAATACCTTGATATTGATGTGTTTCTTAACCGATAGTAACAAATATACTTAAACTTAAAAACAAAAGTAGAGATTTTATGTGACAAGCGCTTTTATACATAGATTAATTACTTAAACATGTCATGCCGCTTTAATGATATTAAAATTATTTAACATAATTTCACAACGTATTATAACGTTTTCTTGAAAGTATATTACTCACCAGTTTCACAATTGACTCCCGTGAAATCCTCAGTACAGTAACAGGTATATGATTCATCGGCAGTAACAGCACATGTGCCATTATTTAGACAGGGATTTGAATAACAAGCATCACCGATTTCTGTAATAAAAATGCATTAAAATATGCAGACATTACAGTTATTATTCACAACTGCATATATAGAACAAATGATAAAATGTACCAGGAGCCAAAACACATTTTCAGTTCTATTTTATTTCTTTATTCACTTTTTCAACGTCATTTTTGTTGGTCAGTCCATCTGATCAGTTGTCCTGAATTTGATAATAAATTAGTATTAACTTGCCCATATTGATGCAGCTGAGAACATTTTACTGACCCACGTGAATAAGAGATCGAGGACAAATGATCGTAACGAAATAAGACATGAATTACTTGACTCGCGCGAAAATTCTCAACAACGTATATTAGAGTAGAAAAACATGGTATTTGTCCCGCCTAAGATGGAATATGGTACTTTCAAACCCGAAGAGTATTTTATTGCACAAAATGACTCTCTAACACCTTAATATCGATGCGTTTCTGAACCGACAGTAACAAATATACTTAGACTTAAAAACAAAAGTAGAGATTTTATGTGACAAGCGCTTTTAAATATAGATTAATTACTTAAACATGTCATGCGACTTTAATAATATTACAATTATTGAACATAATTCAACAGTGTATTATAACGTTTTCTTGAAAGTATATTACTCACTAATTTCACAATTGTCTCCCGTGAAATACTCAGTACAAGTACAGGTATATGATTCATCAGCATTACCAGTACATGTGCCATCATTTTGACAGGGATTTGAATAACAAGCATCGATTTCTGTAATGAAAATAAGAAAAATGCAGACATTAAAATTATTACACCCAACTGTATATATAGAACAAGTGATAAAATCTACCAGGAACAGAAACCAAAACTCATTTTCATTTTTTTTCTATTTTATTTCTTTTTTTGACGTAGAGGCACTTTTTCAACATTTTTTTATTTTGTCAGTTAAACTGATCAGTTGTCCTGAATTTAATCATAAACTAGTATTAACTTGCCCATATTCATGCAGCTGACAACATTTTACTGACCAACGTGAATAAGAGATCGAGGACAAATGATCGTAATGAACTTTAACGGAACTACATGACCTGCCCGCAATGGTCCTCAACAACGTATATTATAGTAGAAAAACATGGTATTTGCCTCGCCTATGATGGAATATGGTACTTTCGAACCCCAAGCGTATTTTATTGCACAAAATGACTTTCTAATACCTTGATATCGAGGTGTTTCTGAACCGATAGTAACAAATATACTAAGACTTAAAAACAAAAGTAGAGATTTTATGTGACAAGCGCTTTTATACATAGATTAATTACTTAAACATGTCATGCCGCTTTAATGATATTAAAATTATTTAACATAATTTCACTTCTTATTATAACGTTTTCTTGAAAGTATATTACTCACCAGTTTCACAATTGACTCCCGTGAAATCCTCAGTACAGTAACAGGTATATGATTCATCGGCAGTAACAGCACATGTGCCATTATTTTGACAGGGATTTGAATAACAAGCACCACCGATTTCTGTAATAAAAATGCATTAAAATATGCAGACATTACAGTTATTATTTACAAATGCATATATAGAACAAATGATAAAATGTACCAGGAGCCAAAACACATTTTCAGTTTTTTTCTATTTTATTTCTTTATTCACTTTTTCAACGTCATTTTTGTTGATCAGTCCATCTGACCAGTTGTCCTGAATTTGATAATAAATTAGTATAAACTTGCCCATATTCATGCAGCTGACAACATTTTACTGACCCAAGTGAATAAGAGATCGAGGACAAATGATCGTAACGAAATTAGACAGGAATTACTTGACTCGCGCGCGAAAGTTCTCAACAACGTATATTATAGTAGAAAACATGGTATTTGTCTCGCCTATGATAGAATATGGTTCTTTCAAACCCGAAGCGTATTTTATTGCACAAAATGACTTTCTAATACCTTGATATTGATGTGTTTCTGAACCGATAGTAACAAATATACTTAAACTTAAAAACAAAAGTAGAGATTTTATGTGACAAGCGCTTTTATACATAGATTAATTACTTAAACATGTCATGCCGCTTTAATGATATTAAAATTATTTAACATAATTTCACAACGTATTATAACGTTTTCTTGAAAGTATATTACTCACCAGTTTCACAATTGACTCCCGTGAAATCCTCAGTACAGTAACAGGTATATGATTCATCGGCACTAACAGCACATGTGCCATTATTTAGACAGGGATTTGAATAACAAGCATCACCGATTTCTGTAATAAAAATGCATTAAAAAATGCAGACATTACAGTTATTATTCACAACTGCATATATAGAACAAATGATAAAATGTACCAGGAGCCAAAACACATTTTCAGTTCTATTTTATTTCTTTATTCACTTTTTCAACGTCATTTTTGTTGGTCAGTCCATCTGATCAGTTGTCCTGAATTTGATAATAAATTAGTATTAACTTGCCCATATTGATGCAGCTGACAACATTTTACTGACCCACGTGAATAAGAGATCGAGGACAAATGATAGTAACGAAATAAGACATGAATTACTTGACTCGCGCGAAAATTCTCAACAACGTATATTAGAGTAGAAAAACATGGTATTTGTCCCGCCTATGATGGAATATGGTACTTTCAAACCCGAAGAGTATTTTATTGCACAAAATGACTCTCTAACACCTTAATATCGATGCGTTTCTGAACCGACAGTAACAAATATACTTAGACTTAAAAACAAAAGTAGAGATTTTATGTGACAAGCGCTTTTAAATATAGATTAATTACTTAAACATGTCATGCGACTTTAATAATATTACAATTATTGAACATAATTCAACAGTGTATTATAAAGTTTTCTTGAAAGTATATTACTCACTAATTTCACAATTGTCTCCCGTGAAATACTCAGTACAAGTACAGGTATATGATTCATCAGCATTACCAGTACATGTGCCATCATTTTGACAGGGATTTGAATAACAAGCATCGATTTCTGTAATGAAAATAAGAAAAATGCAGACATTAAAATTATTACACCCAACTGTATATATAGAACAAGTGATAAAATCTACCAGGAACAGGAACCAAAACTCATTTTCATTTTTTTTCTATTTTATTTCTTTTTTTGACGTAGAGGCACTTTTTCAACATTTTTTTATTTTGTCAGTTAAACTGATCAGTTGTCCTGAATTTAATCATAAACTAGTATTAACTTGCCCATATTCATGCAGCTGACAACATTTTACTGACCAACGTGAATAAGAGATCGAGGACAAATGATCGTAATGAACTTTAACGGAACTACATGACCTGCCCGCAAAAGTCCTCAACAACGTATATTATAGTAGAAAAACATGGTATTTGCCTCGCCAATGATGGAATATGGTACTTTCGAACCCGAAGCGTATTTTATTGCACAAAATGACTTTCTAATACCTTGATATCGAGGTGTTTCTGAACCGATAGTAACAAATATACTAAGACTTAAAAACAAAAGTAGAGATTTTATGTGACAAGCGCTTTTATACATAGATTAATTACTTAAACATGTCATGCCGCTTTAATGATATTAAAATTATTTAACATAATTTCACTTCTTATTATAACGTTTTCTTGAAAGTATATTACGCACCAGTTTCACAATTGACACCCGTGAAATCCTCAGTACAGTAACAGGTATATGATTCATCGGCAGTAACAGCACATGTGCCATTATTTTGACAGGGATTTGAATAACAAGCACCACCGATTTCTGTAATAAAAATGCATTAAAATATGCAGACATTACATTTATTATTTACAAATGCATATATAGAACAAATGATAAAATGTACCAGGAGCCAAAACACATTTTCAGTTTTTTTCTATTTTATTTCTTTATTCACTTTTTCAACGTCATTTTTGTTGATCAGTCCATCTGACCAGTTGTCCTGAATTTGATAATAAATTAGTATAAACTTGCCCATATTCATGCAGCTGACAACATTTTACTGACCCAAGTGAATAAGAGATCGAGGACAAATGATCGTAACGAAATTAGACAGGAATTACTTGACTCGCGCGCGAAAGTTCTCAACAACGTATATTATAGTAGAAAACATGGTATTTGTCTCGCCTATGATAGAATATGGTACTTTCAAACCCGAAGCGTATTTTATTGCACAAAATGACTTTCTAATACCTTGATATTGATGTGTTTCTGAACCGATAGTAACAAATATACTTAAACTTAAAAACAAAAGTAGAGATTTTATGTGACAAGCGCTTTTATACATAGATTAATTACTTAAACATGTCATGCCGCTTTAATGATATTAAAATTATTTAACATAATTTCACAACGTATTATAACGTTTTCTTGAAAGTATATTACTCACCAGTTTCACAATTGACTCCCGTGAAATCCTCAGTACAGTAACAGGTATATGATTCATCGGCAGTAACAGCACATGTGCCATTATTTAGACAGGGATTTGAATAACAAGCATCACCGATTTCTGTAATAAAAATGCATTAAAATATGCAGACATTACAGTTATCATTCACAACTGCATATATAGAACAAATGATAAAATGTATCAGGAGCCAAAACACATTTTCAGTTCTATTTTATTTCTTTATTCACTTTTTCAACGTCATTTTTGTTGGTCAGTCCATCTGATCAGTTGTCCTGAATTTGATAATAAATTAGTATTAACTTGCCCATATTGATGCAGCTGACAGTATTTTACTGACCCACGTGAATAAGAGATCGAGGACAAATGATAGTAACGAAATAAGACATGAATTACTTGACTCGCGCGAAAATTCTCAACAACGTATATTAGAGTAGAAAAACATGGTATTTGTCCCGCCTATGATGGAATATGGTACTTTCAAACCCGAAGAGTATTTTATTGCACAAAATGACTCTCTAACACCTTAATATCGATGCGTTTCTGAACCGACAGTAACAAATATACTTAGACTTAAAAACAAAAGTAGAGATTTTATGTGACAAGCGCTTTTAAATATAGATTAATTACTTAAACATGTCATGCGACTTTAATAATATTACAATTATTGAACATAATTCAACAGTGTATTATAACGTTTTCTTGAAAGTATATTACTCACTAATTTCACAATTGTCTCCCGTGAAATACTCAGTACAAGTACAGGTATATGATTCATCAGCATTACCAGTACATGTGCCATCATTTTGACAGGGATTTGAATAACAAGCATCGATTTCTGTAATGAAAATAAGAAAAATGCAGACATTAAAATTATTACACCCAACTGTATATATAGAACAAGTGATAAAATCTACCAGGAACAGAAACCAAAACTCATTTTCATTTTTTTTCTATTTTATTTCTTTTTTTGACGTAGAGGCACTTTTTCAACATTTTTTTATTTTGTCAGTTAAACTGATCAGTTGTCCTGAATTTAATCATAAACTAGTATTAACTTGCCCATATTCATGCAGCTGACAACATTTTACTGACCAACGTGAATAAGAGATCGAGGACAAATGATCGTAATGAACTTTAACGGAACTACATGACCTGCCCGCAATGGTCCTCAACAACGTATATTATAGTAGAAAAACATGGTATTTGCCTCGCCTATGATGGAATATGGTACTTTCGAACCCCAAGCGTATTTTATTGCACAAAATGACTTTCTAATACCTTGATATCGAGGTGTTTCTGAACCGATAGTAACAAATATACTAAGACTTAAAAACAAAAGTAGAGATTTTATGTGACAAGCGCTTTTATACATAGATTAATTACTTAAACATGTCATGCCGCTTTAATGATATTAAAATTATTTAACATAATTTCACTTCTTATTATAACGTTTTCTTGAAAGTATATTACTCACCAGTTTCACAATTGACTCCCGTGAAATCCTCAGTACAGTAACAGGTATATGATTCATCGGCAGTAACAGCACATGTGCCATTATTTTGACAGGGATTTGAATAACAAGCACCACCGATTTCTGTAATAAAAATGCATTAAAATATGCAGACATTACAGTTATTATTTACAAATGCATATATAGAACAAATGATAAAATGTACCAGGAGCCAAAACACATTTTCAGTTTTTTTCTATTTTATTTCTTTATTCACTTTTTCAACGTCATTTTTGTTGATCAGTCCATCTGACCAGTTGTCCTGAATTTGATAATAAATTAGTATAAACTTGCCCATATTCATGCAGCTGACAACATTTTACTGACCCAAGTGAATAAGAGATCGAGGACAAATGATCGTAACGAAATTAGACAGGAATTACTTGACTCGCGCGCGAAAGTTCTCAACAACGTATATTATAGTAGAAAACATGGTATTTGTCTCGCCTATGATAGAATATGGTTCTTTCAAACCCGAAGCGTATTTTATTGCACAAAATGACTTTCTAATACCTTGATATTGATGTGTTTCTGAACCGATAGTAACAAATATACTTAAACTTAAAAACAAAAGTAGAGATTTTATGTGACAAGCGCTTTTATACATAGATTAATTACTTAAACATGTCATGCCGCTTTAATGATATTAAAATTATTTAACATAATTTCACAACGTATTATAACGTTTTCTTGAAAGTATATTACTCACCAGTTTCACAATTGACTCCCGTGAAATCCTCAGTACAGTAACAGGTATATGATTCATCGGCACTAACAGCACATGTGCCATTATTTAGACAGGGATTTGAATAACAAGCATCACCGATTTCTGTAATAAAAATGCATTAAAAAATGCAGACATTACAGTTATTATTCACAACTGCATATATAGAACAAATGATAAAATGTACCAGGAGCCAAAACACATTTTCAGTTCTATTTTATTTCTTTATTCACTTTTTCAACGTCATTTTTGTTGGTCAGTCCATCTGATCAGTTGTCCTGAATTTGATAATAAATTAGTATTAACTTGCCCATATTGATGCAGCTGACAACATTTTACTGACCCACGTGAATAAGAGATCGAGGACAAATGATAGTAACGAAATAAGACATGAATTACTTGACTCGCGCGAAAATTCTCAACAACGTATATTAGAGTAGAAAAACATGGTATTTGTCCCGCCTATGATGGAATATGGTACTTTCAAACCCGAAGAGTATTTTATTGCACAAAATGACTCTCTAACACCTTAATATCGATGCGTTTCTGAACCGACAGTAACAAATATACTTAGACTTAAAAACAAAAGTAGAGATTTTATGTGACAAGCGCTTTTAAATATAGATTAATTACTTAAACATGTCATGCGACTTTAATAATATTACAATTATTGAACATAATTCAACAGTGTATTATAAAGTTTTCTTGAAAGTATATTACTCACTAATTTCACAATTGTCTCCCGTGAAATACTCAGTACAAGTACAGGTATATGATTCATCAGCATTACCAGTACATGTGCCATCATTTTGACAGGGATTTGAATAACAAGCATCGATTTCTGTAATGAAAATAAGAAAAATGCAGACATTAAAATTATTACACCCAACTGTATATATAGAACAAGTGATAAAATCTACCAGGAACAGGAACCAAAACTCATTTTCATTTTTTTTCTATTTTATTTCTTTTTTTGACGTAGAGGCACTTTTTCAACATTTTTTTATTTTGTCAGTTAAACTGATCAGTTGTCCTGAATTTAATCATAAACTAGTATTAACTTGCCCATATTCATGCAGCTGACAACATTTTACTGACCAACGTGAATAAGAGATCGAGGACAAATGATCGTAATGAACTTTAACGGAACTACATGACCTGCCCGCAAAAGTCCTCAACAACGTATATTATAGTAGAAAAACATGGTATTTGCCTCGCCAATGATGGAATATGGTACTTTCGAACCCGAAGCGTATTTTATTGCACAAAATGACTTTCTAATACCTTGATATCGAGGTGTTTCTGAACCGATAGTAACAAATATACTAAGACTTAAAAACAAAAGTAGAGATTTTATGTGACAAGCGCTTTTATACATAGATTAATTACTTAAACATGTCATGCCGCTTTAATGATATTAAAATTATTTAACATAATTTCACTTCTTATTATAACGTTTTCTTGAAAGTATATTACGCACCAGTTTCACAATTGACACCCGTGAAATCCTCAGTACAGTAACAGGTATATGATTCATCGGCAGTAACAGCACATGTGCCATTATTTTGACAGGGATTTGAATAACAAGCACCACCGATTTCTGTAATAAAAATGCATTAAAATATGCAGACATTACATTTATTATTTACAAATGCATATATAGAACAAATGATAAAATGTACCAGGAGCCAAAACACATTTTCAGTTTTTTTCTATTTTATTTCTTTATTCACTTTTTCAACGTCATTTTTGTTGATCAGTCCATCTGACCAGTTGTCCTGAATTTGATAATAAATTAGTATAAACTTGCCCATATTCATGCAGCTGACAACATTTTACTGACCCAAGTGAATAAGAGATCGAGGACAAATGATCGTAACGAAATTAGACAGGAATTACTTGACTCGCGCGCGAAAGTTCTCAACAACGTATATTATAGTAGAAAACATGGTATTTGTCTCGCCTATGATAGAATATGGTACTTTCAAACCCGAAGCGTATTTTATTGCACAAAATGACTTTCTAATACCTTGATATTGATGTGTTTCTGAACCGATAGTAACAAATATACTTAAACTTAAAAACAAAAGTAGAGATTTTATGTGACAAGCGCTTTTATACATAGATTAATTACTTAAACATGTCATGCCGCTTTAATGATATTAAAATTATTTAACATAATTTCACAACGTATTATAACGTTTTCTTGAAAGTATATTACTCACCAGTTTCACAATTGACTCCCGTGAAATCCTCAGTACAGTAACAGGTATATGATTCATCGGCAGTAACAGCACATGTGCCATTATTTAGACAGGGATTTGAATAACAAGCATCACCGATTTCTGTAATAAAAATGCATTAAAATATGCAGACATTACAGTTATCATTCACAACTGCATATATAGAACAAATGATAAAATGTATCAGGAGCCAAAACACATTTTCAGTTCTATTTTATTTCTTTATTCACTTTTTCAACGTCATTTTTGTTGGTCAGTCCATCTGATCAGTTGTCCTGAATTTGATAATAAATTAGTATTAACTTGCCCATATTGATGCAGCTGACAGTATTTTACTGACCCACGTGAATAAGAGATCGAGGACAAATGATAGTAACGAAATAAGACATGAATTACTTGACTCGCGCGAAAATTCTCAACAACGTATATTAGAGTAGAAAAACATGGTATTTGTCCCGCCTATGATGGAATATGGTACTTTCAAACCCGAAGAGTATTTTATTGCACAAAATGACTCTCTAACACCTTAATATCGATGCGTTTCTGAACCGACAGTAACAAATATACTTAGACTTAAAAACAAAAGTAGAGATTTTATGTGACAAGCGCTTTTAAATATAGATTAATTACTTAAACATGTCATGCGACTTTAATAATATTACAATTATTGAACATAATTCAACAGTGTATTATAAAGTTTTCTTGAAAGTATATTACTCACTAATTTCACAATTGTCTCCCGTGAAATACTCAGTACAAGTACAGGTATATGATTCATCAGCATTACCAGTACATGTGCCATCATTTTGACAGGGATTTGAATAACAAGCATCGATTTCTGTAATGAAAATAAGAAAAATGCAGACATTAAAATTATTACACCCAACTGTATATATAGAACAAGTGATAAAATCTACCAGGAACAGGAACCAAAACTCATTTTCATTTTTTTTCTATTTTATTTCTTTTTTTGACGTAGAGGCACTTTTTCAACATTTTTTTATTTTGTCAGTTAAACTGATCAGTTGTCCTGAATTTAATCATAAACTAGTATTAACTTGCCCATATTCATGCAGCTGACAACATTTTACTGACCAACGTGAATAAGAGATCGAGGACAAATGATCGTAATGAACTTTAACGGAACTACATGACCTGCCCGCAAAAGTCCTCAACAACGTATATTATAGTAGAAAAACATGGTATTTGCCTCGCCTATGATGGAATATGGTACTTTCGAACCCGAAGCGTATTTTATTGCACAAAATGACTTTCTAATACCTTGATATCGAGGTGTTTCTGAACCGATAGTAACAAATATACTAAGACTTAAAAACAAAAGTAGAGATTTTATGTGACAAGCGCTTTTATACATAGATTAATTACTTAAACATGTCATGCCGCTTTAATGATATTAAAATTATTTAACATAATTTCACTTCTTATTATAACGTTTTCTTGAAAGTATATTACTCACCAGTTTCACAATTGACTCCCGTGAAATCCTCAGTACAGTTACAGGTATATGATTCATCGGCAGTAACAGCACATGTGCCATTATTTTGACAGGGATTTGAATAACAAGCACCACCAATTTCTGTAATAAAAATGCATTAAAATATGCAGACATTACATTTATTATTTACAAATGCATATATAGAACAAATGATAAAATGTACCAGGAGCCAAAACACATTTTCAGTTTTTTTCTATTTTATTTCTTTATTCACTTTTTCAACGTCATTTTTGTTGATCAGTCCATCTGACCAGTTGTCCTGAATTTGATAATAAATTAGTATAAACTTGCCCATATTCATGCAGCTGACAACATTTTACTGACCCAAGTGAATAAGAGATCGAGGACAAATGATCATAACGAAATTAGACAGGAATTACTTGACTCGCGCGCGAAAGTTCTCAACAACGTATATTATAGTAGAAAACATGGTATTTGTCTCGCCTATGATAGAATATGGTACTTTCAAACCCGAAGCGTATTTTATTGCACAAAATGACTTTCTAATACCTTGATATTGATGTGTTTCTGAACCGATAGTAACAAATATACTTAAACTTAAAAACAAAGTAGAGATTTTATGTGACAAGCGCTTTTATACATAGATTAATTACTTAAACATGTCATGCCGCTTTAATGATATTACAATTATTTAACATAATTTCACAACGTATTATAACGTTTTCTTGAAAGTATATTACTCACCAGTTTCACAATTGACTCCCGTGAAATCCTCAGTACAGTAACAGGTATATGATTCATCGGCAGTAACAGCACATGTGCCATTATTTAGACAGGGATTTGAATAACAAGCATCACCGATTTCTGTAATAAAAATGCATTAAAATACGCAGACATTACAGTTATTATTCACAACTGCATATATAGAACAAATGATAAAATGTACCAGGAGCCAAAACACATTTTCAGTTCTATTTTATTTCTTTATTCACTTTTTCAACGTCATTTTTGTTGGTCAGTCCATCTGATCAGTTGTCCTGAATTTGATAATAAATTAGTATTAACTTGCCCATATTGATGCAGCTGACAACATTTTACTGACCCACGTGAATAAGAGATCGAGGACAAATGATAGTAACGAAATAAGACATGAATTACTTGACTCGCGCGAAAATTCTCAACAACGTATATTAGAGTAGAAAAACATGGTATTTGTCCCGCCTATGATGGAATATGGTACTTTCAAACCCGAAGAGTATTTTATTGCACAAAATGACTCTCTAACACCTTAATATCGATGCGTTTCTGAACCGACAGTAACAAATATACTTAGACTTAAAAACAAAAGTAGAGATTTTATGTGACAAGCGCTTTTAAATATAGATTAATTACTTAAACATGTCATGCGACTTTAATAATATTACAATTATTGAACATAATTCAACAGTGTATTATAAAGTTTTCTTGAAAGTATATTACTCACTAATTTCACAATTGTCTCCCGTGAAATACTCAGTACAAGTACAGGTATATGATTCATCAGCATTACCAGTACATGTGCCATCATTTTGACAGGGATTTGAATAACAAGCATCGATTTCTGTAATGAAAATAAGAAAAATGCAGACATTAAAATTATTACACCCAACTGTATATATAGAACAAGTGATAAAATCTACCAGGA
Organism: Mactromeris polynyma; assembly: GCA_032209605.1. Classification (NCBI taxonomy): domain Eukaryota; kingdom Metazoa; phylum Mollusca; class Bivalvia; order Venerida; family Mactridae; genus Mactromeris; species Mactromeris polynyma. The sequence goes on along the minus strand of JASFXZ010000076.1, from coordinate 682,584 downwards.
ACAGGAACCAAAACTCATTTTCATTTTTTTTCTATTTTATTTCTTTTTTTGACGTAGAGGCACTTTTTCAACATTTTTTTATTTTGTCAGTTAAACTGATCAGTTGTCCTGAATTTAATCATAAACTAGTATTAACTTGCCCATATTCATGCAGCTGACAACATTTTACTGACCAACGTGAATAAGAGATCGAGGACAAATGATCGTAATGAACTTTAACGGAACTACATGACCTGCCCGCAAAAGTCCTCAACAACGTATATTATAGTAGAAAAACATGGTATTTGCCTCGCCTATGATGGAATATGGTACTTTCGAACCCGAAGCGTATTTTATTGCACAAAATGACTTTCTAATACCTTGATATCGAGGTGTTTCTGAACCGATAGTAACAAATATACTAAGACTTAAAAACAAAAGTAGAGATTTTATGTGACAAGCGCTTTTATACATAGATTAATTACTTAAACATGTCATGCCGCTTTAATGATATTAAAATTATTTAACATAATTTCACTTCTTATTATAACGTTTTCTTGAAAGTATATTACTCACCAGTTTCACAATTGACTCCCGTGAAATCCTCAGTACAGTAACAGGTATATGATTCATCGGCAGTAACAGCACATGTGCCATTATTTTGACAGGGATTTGAATAACAAGCACCACCGATTTCTGTAATAAAAATGCATTAAAATATGCAGACATTACATTTATTATTTACAAATGCATATATAGAACAAATGATAAAATGTACCAGGAGCCAAAACACATTTTCAGTTCTATTTTATTTCTTTATTCACTTTTTCAACGTCATTTTTGTTGGTCAGTCCATCTGATCAGTTGTCCTGAATTTGATAATAAATTAGTATTAACTTGCCCATATTGATGCAGCTGACAACATTTTACTGACCCACGTGAATAAGAGATCGAGGACAAATGATAGTAACGAAATAAGACATGAATTACTTGACTCGCGCGAAAATTCTCAACAACGTATATTAGAGTAGAAAAACATGGTATTTGTCCCGCCTATGATGGAATATGGTACTTTCAAACCCGAAGAGTATTTTATTGCACAAAATGACTCTCTAACACCTTAATATCGATGCGTTTCTGAACCGACAGTAACAAATATACTTAGACTTAAAAACAAAAGTAGAGATTTTATGTGACAAGCGCTTTTAAATATAGATTAATTACTTAAACATGTCATGCGACTTTAATAATATTACAATTATTGAACATAATTCAACAGTGTATTATAAAGTTTTCTTGAAAGTATATTACTCACTAATTTCACAATTGTCTCCCGTGAAATACTCAGTACAAGTACAGGTATATGATTCATCAGCATTACCAGTACATGTGCCATCATTTTGACAGGGATTTGAATAACAAGCATCGATTTCTGTAATGAAAATAAGAAAAATGCAGACATTAAAATTATTACACCCAACTGTATATATAGAACAAGTGATAAAATCTACCAGGAACAGGAACCAAAACTCATTTTCATTTTTTTTCTATTTTATTTCTTTTTTTGACGTAGAGGCACTTTTTCAACATTTTTTTATTTTGTCAGTTAAACTGATCAGTTGTCCTGAATTTAATCATAAACTAGTATTAACTTGCCCATATTCATGCAGCTGACAACATTTTACTGACCAACGTGAATAAGAGATCGAGGACAAATGATCGTAATGAACTTTAACGGAACTACATGACCTGCCCGCAAAAGTCCTCAACAACGTATATTATAGTAGAAAAACATGGTATTTGCCTCGCCTATGATGGAATATGGTACTTTCGAACCCGAAGCGTATTTTATTGCACAAAATGACTTTCTAATACCTTGATATCGAGGTGTTTCTGAACCGATAGTAACAAATATACTAAGACTTAAAAACAAAAGTAGAGATTTTATGTGACAAGCGCTTTTATACATAGATTAATTACTTAAACATGTCATGCCGCTTTAATGATATTAAAATTATTTAACATAATTTCACTTCTTATTATAACGTTTTCTTGAAAGTATATTACTCACCAGTTTCACAATTGACTCCCGTGAAATCCTCAGTACAGTAACAGGTATATGATTCATCGGCAGTAACAGCACATGTGCCATTATTTTGACAGGGATTTGAATAACAAGCACCACCGATTTCTGTAATAAAAATGCATTAAAATATGCAGACATTACATTTATTATTTACAAATGCATATATAGAACAAATGATAAAATGTACCAGGAGCCAAAACACATTTTCAGTTTTTTTCTATTTTATTTCTTTATTCACTTTTTCAACGTCATTTTTGTTGATCAGTCCATCTGACCAGTTGTCCTGAATTTGATAATAAATTAGTATAAACTTGCCCATATTCATGCAGCTGACAACATTTTACTGACCCAAGTGAATAAGAGATCGAGGACAAATGATCGTAACGAAATTAGACAGGAATTACTTGACTCGCGCGCGTAAGTTCTCAACAACGTATATTATAGTAGAAAACATGGTATTTGTCTCGCCTATGATAGAATATGGTACTTTCAAACCCGAAGCGTATTTTATTGCACAAAATGACTTTCTAATACCTTGATATTGATGTGTTTCTGAACCGATAGTAACAAATATACTTAAACTTAAAAACAAAAGTAGAGATTTTATGTGACAAGCGCTTTTATACATAGATTAATTACTTAAACATGTCATGCCGCTTTAATGATATTAAAATTATTTAACATAATTTCACAACGTATTATAACGTTTTCTTGAAAGTATATTACTCACCAGTTTCACAATTGACTCCCGTGAAATCCTCAGTACAGTAACAGGTATATGATTCATCGGCAGTAACAGCACATGTGCCATTATTTAGACAGGGATTTGAATAACAAGCATCACCGATTTCTGTAATAAAAATGCATTAAAATATGCAGACATTACAGTTATCATTCACAACTGCATATATACAACAAATGATAAAATGTACCAGGAGCCAAAACACATTTTCAGTTCTATTTTATTTCTTTATTCACTTTTTCAACGTCATTTTTGTTGGTCAGTCCATCTGATCAGTTGTCCTGAATTTGATAATAAATTAGTATTAACTTGCCCATATTGATGCAGCTGACAACATTTTACTGACCCACGTGAATAAGAGATCGAGGACAAATGATCGTAACGAAATAAGACATGAATTACTTGACTCGCGCGAAAATTCTCAACAACGTATATTAGAGTAGAAAAACATGGTATTTGTCCCGCCTATGATGGAATATGGTACTTTCAAACCCGAAGAGTATTTTATTGCACAAAATGACTCTCTAACACCTTAATATCGATGCGTTTCTGAACCGACAGTAACAAATATACTTAGACTTAAAAACAAAAGTAGAGATTTTATGTGACAAGCGCTTTTAAATATAGATTAATTACTTAAACATGTCATGCGACTTTAATAATATTACAATTATTGAACATAATTCAACAGTGTATTATAACGTTTTCTTGAAAGTATATTACTCACTAATTTCACAATTGTCTCCCGTGAAATACTCAGTACAAGTACAGGTATATGATTCATCAGCATTACCAGTACATGTGCCATCATTTTGACAGGGATTTGAATAACAAGCATCGATTTCTGTAATGAAAATAAGAAAAATGCAGACATTAAAATTATTACACCCAACTGTATATATAGAACAAGTGATAAAATCTACCAGGAACAGGAACCAAAACTCATTTTCATTTTTTTTCTATTTTATTTCTTTTTTTGACGTAGAGGCACTTTTTCAACATTTTTTTATTTTGTCAGTTAAACTGATCAGTTGTCCTGAATTTAATCATAAACTAGTATTAACTTGCCCATATTCATGCAGCTGACAACATTTTACTGACCAACGTGAATAAGAGATCGAGGACAAATGATCGTAATGAACTTTAACGGAACTACATGACCTGCCCGCAAAAGTCCTCAACAACGTATATTATAGTAGAAAAACATGGTATTTGCCTCGCCTATGATGGAATATGGTACTTTCGAACCCGAAGCGTATTTTATTGCACAAAATGACTTTCTAATACCTTGATATCGAGGTGTTTCTGAACCGATAGTAACAAATATACTAAGACTTAAAAACAAAAGTAGAGATTTTATGTGACAAGCGCTTTTATACATAGATTAATTACTTAAACATGTCATGCCGCTTTAATGATATTAAAATTATTTAACATAATTTCACTTCTTATTATAACGTTTTCTTGAAAGTATATTACTCACCAGTTTCACAATTGACTCCCGTGAAATCCTCAGTACAGTAACAGGTATATGATTCATCGGCAGTAACAGCACATGTGCCATTATTTTGACAGGGATTTGAATAACAAGCACCACCGATTTCTGTAATAAAAATGCATTAAAATATGCAGACATTACATTTATTATTTACAAATGCATATATAGAACAAATGATAAAATGTACCAGGAGCCAAAACACATTTTCAGTTTTTTTCTATTTTATTTCTTTATTCACTTTTTCAACGTCATTTTTGTTGATCAGTCCATCTGACCAGTTGTCCTGAATTTGATAATAAATTAGTATAAACTTGCCCATATTCATGCAGCTGACAACATTTTACTGACCCAAGTGAATAAGAGACATATCCAACAATCTGTCTTCTCACATAATACCCGATAAATTTAATCGATAATGGAAGCAATCGATCGCTACTGTTCCGTATCTTTCGGCAATTTCCGGAAGATCACCGACGCAAATCGTAAGTCATTAATGAGGGTCATAAAACCCCAGAGTCATAAACACCGGATTAGCAATAGCATTAGGCCTACCGTGTTTTAAGTTATAGTGGTTTTAGCGGGATATTTATACATAAGAAAACAGAAATGTATTTTTATGTTTTATAATTGTCGTTATTTTTATACATTTCAACAGAGACTATATATACCTATCTTATATCTCAGATTTCAAACATAATATGTCTCTATTATTTAATATATAGCAAACGCCTGTACACATATTTTAATGACTATCAATATACATTTATATTTTACGGCCCACACAAACTCATATTAAAGTGTGACGTTATATATTTAACTTCCCTACTCCTGCATATTTAAGTTTATTCCACTTTTAATTTTAATTCATAACGCTCTTCAGTAAATCAATTAATTTTTCTTTCTTAATTTTGTGCTGGCTCCCTTCTTTTTCAATAAAATCTTAATTTCCTGTTCGGTCATGTCGTCGAAGTTTACACTAGAACATATATTTCTTGTTGGTGATTTTCATGCGCGATTTCAATTTCCCTGTTTATCCTAAGTTTTTTGGCCGATCTTGATATGTAAATTCTACTTTCCCAATAGTCACTATTGCCTTTATTATATGGATTTTTTTGTCCTTCAATCATGCTAGTTCGATTTCATTTGATGAATTTGCTTCAATATATCATTAGTTTTCTCGACACCTTGTCCAGAAAACTGGATTAAACTATCTAGTCTGGATACAAACATTTTATTATTTTAACATTTCCATTTATTATTTTGCTTGAGGGTAAATATCTTACAGCAGTACTATGCGCTAATTATCCTTGTTTAATGACCCTTGAAACTTTGACCATCGTTCTTATAAGCCCGAGGCATTGATAATTACGGATTAACTTTAATACCTTTAATTATTGTCGTCTATGAAATTGCGGCAATATATGTGCCAAATAGACCGTGCATGGGTTTAAGCCGAATAGTATACGTATTAACAACCTTGTCATTTTTAAAGTACATAATTATAAACGTAATTGTATTTCAACATTTATTATCGTTAAAAATTAATAAATAATACTATAGAGAAACATGAAAACATCATATAGCTTTAAAAAGTATCACGTTTATACATGTATAATTGTTAATGGTATGTGTATAAAATGCTGAAACTATAGAACGTAATCATTATATTCCTTGATAGCATCGAATCTCGGACTGCATAGTCGCGCATATAGATGACTATATATGGTACAATTACATAACAGCATACCGTAAAAAAGTAACTTCAAGTAACTATTCCCGACACTTCAATATTTTACAAAGTGCATTAGAGAGTCATATAAAGTATATACGAACTTTTCCTGAATAAATACAAATGTACATATAAAATATTACTTCTAGTAAAATGTGCACATGACCACTTTCGCTAAATATACTTAAAGCTTTTTGATAATGACTGTCTTAAATTAATACTTACATTTGTTCTTCTTTTATTAAGGTACAGGTGTGACAATAATTATTTTGGTGTGAAATTTCAAAACTTGACAAAGTGAGAAGAAACCCCTTTTTGCAATAAAATAAATTTCATACATATACATTCTTTAGCTGATACAAGTGACTAATACACAAATTAGTAATTATTACGTTATTAAGTGTTTTTTTCAATTTCAAGACCTTTTTAGATAACATGTAATTCAGATTATTAACAATTTATAATATAATTCAACAGTATTTCTATTACAACCCTGGGCCCGTATTCAATATACATCTTAAGTTGAAAATTTATCTTAAATCCTAAGATTTCCATTAAATTTAAGATTTTTATTGCATTTCTTCCTTAGATTTCAAGAAAAATCATAAGTGGTATTCACAAAGCATATTATGACAACGAAGATGTTCAATTGCCTGTAAAAACAGATATCATATATAGTAATAAGTGACATGCACTTAAAACCGCATAACATTAAATGTTCGTAGCTTCAAATTCGACACGCTAGATGCATATAGGAGGTGATATGTCAAATCTAATTTATATGTGTATATACTTATGTGCTTAATCGACCTCATGGTTATTATTGTATCGTAAAATGTTGCTTAATATTGGCGCTTTCCCACACCTTACACTATTTGTCGGCACATCAACAACAATTTAAAATTTCACGATCTGTTCATGTCTAGCTGTTCTTTGTTACATAGTTATATGATTACGTTCATGTAATAAAATTCACCAGACCAATGCTTAACAACTTTAAAGATGAAAATCTGAAGCAATTTTATGCATTTCATATAATACATATGTACTGCATAACCATCAACAAATTGCTTACTTTTTGAAGAACGCACCCTCATAATGCATTTTAGATTTGTTTACAATAATCAACTGAATGTTGCAACTGTCATAAATTCTTGATCGCTTCAGTGAAATTTTTGATTATAGTACATGTATATACATTTTTAAGTATAAGTGTTTATTCATGAGAATGCAAAATTTCAAATCAGCTGAAAATTCGGCAAGGGGTCCAGGAGGGCCGCTGATGCTACTAGCTTTAAGCATCTAAGACGGTTTAAATTGTCTCAAAAAGGGCCCTTGCGAGCGTCAAATCAATCCCCGGAAAATGCTCATGCCTGATTATTACACGAGTACAGTAGAGCCACTCGTAACAAGTCTCTTAAGTCATGTATGTCATGTTTTATGTTGTTGTTGTTTTATCTATAAACTAGAGACAAGTGCTAATCAGTTCATCTACTGCATGACAGAGATGTAATCGATTTTTACAAAATGTTATTTCACAATCTTTCTGAAAAACGGAATATGTATTGCAGAAATGTTAATTTTTTCAAAACCGTTTGCACAATTTTGATATCTCAATCCGTTGTTGAGATATTAACGATTTCCCACAGTTCCCATGTATTTTCCCCATTACCCACGTTATCGACGGTGCACGGTTCACCAGTAATAATAGAACATGATTGTTGGGAGTAGAATATAGATGTGTTGAAACAACAGTAGCTTACAGAAATCATTGGTCCATGCAACAGTAGAAATTTAGAACACGACTAAGATTTTTTTTACTTAAGAATATCTTAGGAAAGAAGTATCTTAAGTAATATATTGAATATAACTTAAAGATAAAATATTTTTTATCCTTGCGTAAGGAAGAAAATATGGCTTAAGGAAAAACTTAAGAAATATCTTAAGATGTATATTGAATACGGGCCCTGAACCTGTTCGAAAGGCTTTATAACTTTAATCATTCATTGTCAAGATTTCTATAATCCGCACTGAAGGGAGTTTTATTGCCGTGCTATAAAAACATAAACGGACCGCAAACCCGATTAACTTTGTTAGTTTCCGTTAGTTTCCGCTACTGTTTAACGGACTAAACAGAACATATAAAATAATTACAGGTGGTTTGACAAAAGTATTAATTCCCCCGCCTAATTTTTTTCCAATTTCACATTTAAAAGCATCATTGTTTCAAAAAATGTATATTTTATATGAATGTGAATGCGAACCTCAAAAAAGTTTTAAAGGGAAAAAGTTATAGCTAATTAAACAACAAAATTTGATGGATTTTTCAGTGAAATTACCGACTTTGTATGTAATTCAATAGGAATATAGGGTCACTCTATGTTTGTATGAATTCCCCCACCTAAATTCTGTCTCTTATTATTTATTTTTATATATTTGAAATCCGAAGATTTTGTTCTTTCCAAATCTGAATGCGAACTTGAAATATGTTAATAAATAAGAAAGTTATTCCCTAATTTGTTAAACGTCCCTTCTTATTTCTATATAGCCGATTATCGATTTTTTAGTTATCGGCAGAAGACAAATTGTTGCATATGTCGAGGACAAATGATCGTAACGAAATTAGACAGGAATTACTTGACTCGCGCGCGAAAGTTCTCAACAACGTATATTATAGTAGAAAACATGGTATTTGTCTCGCCTATGATAGAATATGGTACTTTCAAACCCGAAGCGTATTTTATTGCACAAAATGACTTTCTAATACCTTGATATTGATGTGTTTCTGAACCGATAGTAACAAATATACTTAAACTTAAAAACAAAAGTAGAGATTTTATGTGACAAGCGCTTTTATACATAGATTAATTACTTAAACATGTCATGCCGCTTTAATGATATTAAAATTATTTAACATAATTTCACAACGTATTATAACGTTTTCTTGAAAGTATATTACTCACCAGTTTCACAATTGACTCCCGTGAAATCCTCAGTACAGTAACAGGTATATGATTCATCGGCAGTAACAGCACATGTGCCATTATTTAGACAGGGATTTGAATAACAAGCATCACCGATTTCTGTAATAAAAATGCATTAAAATATGCAGACATTACAGTTATCATTCACAACTGCATATATAGAACAAATGATAAAATGTACCAGGAGCCAAAACACATTTTCAGTTCTATTTTATTTCTTTATTCACTTTTTCAACGTCATTTTTGTTGGTCAGTCCATCTGATCAGTTGTCCTGAATTTGATAATAAATTAGTATTAACTTGCCCATATTGATGCAGCTGACAACATTTTACTGACCCACGTGAATAAGAGATCGAGGACAAATGATCGTAACGAAATAAGACATGAATTACTTGACTCGCGCGAAAATTCTCAACAACGTATATTAGAGTAGAAAAACATGGTATTTGTCCCGCCTATGATGGAATATGGTACTTTCAAACCCGAAGAGTATTTTATTGCACAAAATGACTCTCTAACACCTTAATATCGATGCGTTTCTGAACCGACAGTAACAAATATACTTAGACTTAAAAACAAAAGTAGAGATTTTATGTGACAAGCGCTTTTAAATATAGATTAATTACTTAAACATGTCATGCGACTTTAATAATATTACAATTATTGAACATAATTCAACAGTGTATTATAACGTTTTCTTGAAAGTGTATTACTCACTAATTTCACAATTGTCTCCCGCGAAATACTCAGTACAAGTACAGGTATATGATTCATCAGCATTACCAGTACATGTGCCATCATTTTGACAGGGATTTGAATAACAAGCATCGATTTCTGTAATGAAAATAAGAAAAATGCAGACATTAAAATTATTACACCCAACTGTATATATAGAACAAGTGATAAAATCTACCAGGAACAGGAACCAAAACTCATTTTCATTTTTTTTCTATTTTATTTCTTTTTTTGACGTAGAGGCACTTTTTCAACATTTTTTTATTTTGTCAGTTAAACTGATCAGTTGTCCTGAATTTAATCATAAACTAGTATTAACTTGCCCATATTCATGCAGCTGACAACATTTTACTGACCAACGTGAATAAGAGATCGAGGACAAATGATCGTAATGAACTTTAACGGAACTACATGACCTGCCCGCAAAAGTCCTCAACAACGTATATTATAGTAGAAAAACATGGTATTTGCCTCGCCTATGATGGAATATGGTACTTTCGAACCCGAAGCGTATTTTATTGCACAAAATGACTTTCTAATACCTTGATATCGAGGTGTTTCTGAACCGATAGTAACAAATATACTAAGACTTAAAAACAAAAGTAGAGATTTTATGTGACAAGCGCTTTTATACATAGATTAATTACTTAAACATGTCATGCCGCTTTAATGATATTAAAATTATTTAACATAATTTCACTTCTTATTATAACGTTTTCTTGAAAGTATATTACTCACCAGTTTCACAATTGACTCCCGTGAAATCCTCAGTACAGTAACAGGTATATGATTCATCGGCAGTAACAGCACATGTGCCATTATTTAGACAGGGATTTGAATAACAAGCACCACCGATTTCTGTAATAAAAATGCATTAAAATATGCAGACATTACATTTATTATTTACAAATGCATAGAACAAATGATAAAATGTACCAGGAGCCAAAACACATTTTCAGTTTTTTTCTATTTTATTTCTTTATTCACTTTTTCAACGTCATTTTTGTTGATCAGTCCATCTGACCAGTTGTCCTGAATTTGATAATAAATTAGTATAAACTTGCCCATATTCATGCAGCTGACAACATTTTACTGACCCAAGTGAATAAGAGACCGAGGACAAATGATCGTAACGAAATTAGACAGGAATTACTTGACTCGCGCGCGAAAGTTCTCAACAACGTATATTATAGTAGAAAACATGGTATTTGTCTCGCCTATGATAGAATATGGTACTTTCAAACCCGAAGCGTATTTTATTGCACAAAATGACTTTCTAATACCTTGATATTGATGTGTTTCTGAACCGATAGTAACAAATACACTTAAACTTAAAAACAAAAGTAGAGATTTTATGTGACAAGCGCTTTTATACATAGATTAATTACTTAAACATGTCATGCCGCTTTAATGATATTAAAATTATTTAACATAATTTCACAACGTATTATAACGTTTTCTTGAAAGTATATTACTCACCAGTTTCACAATTGACTCCCGTGAAATCCTCAGTACAGTAACAGGTATATGATTCATCGGCAGTAACAGCACATGTGCCATTATTTAGACAGGGATTTGAATAACAAGCATCACCGATTTCTGTAATAAAAATGCATTAAAATATGCAGACATTACAGTTATTATTCACAACTGCATATATAGAACAAATGATAAAATGTACCAGGAGCCAAAACACATTTTCAGTTCTATTTTATTTCTTTATTCACTTTTTCAACGTCATTTTTGTTGGTCAGTCCATCTGATCAGTTGTCCTGAATTTGATAATAAATTCGTATTAATTTGCCCATATTGATGCAGCTGACAACATTTTACTGACCCACGTGAATAAGAGATCGAGGACAAATGAAAGTAACGAAATAAGACATGAATTACTTGACTCGCGCGAAAATTCCCAACAACGTATATTAGAGTAGAAAAACATAGTAACAAATATACTTAGACTTAAAAACAAAAGTAGAGATTTGATGTGACAAGCGCTTTTAAATATAGATTAATTACTTAAACATGTCATGCCGCTTTAATGATATTAAAATTATTTAACATAATTTCACAACGTATTATAACGTTTTCTTGAAAGTATATTACTCACCAGTTTCACAATTGACTCCCGTGAAATCCTCAGTACAGTAACAGGTATATGATTCATCGGCAGTAACAGCACATGTGCCATTATTTAGACAGGGATTTGAATAACAAGCATCACCGATTTCTGTAATAAAAATGCATTAAAATATGCAGACATTACAGTTATTATTCACAACTGCATATACAGAACAAATGATAAAATGTACCAGGAGCCAAAACACATTTTCAGTTCTATTTTATTTCTTTATTCACTTTTTCAACGTCATTTTTGTTGGTCAGTCCATCTGATCAGTTGTCCTGAATTTGATAATAAATTAGTATTAACTTGCCCATATTGATGCAGCTGACAACATTTTACTGACCCACGTGAATAAGAGATCGAGGACAAATGATCGTAACGAAATAAGACATGAATTACTTGACTCGCGCGAAAATTCTCAACAACGTATATTAGAGTAGAAAAACATGGTATTTGTCCCGTTTATGATGGAATATGGTACTTTCAAACCCGAAGAGTATTTTATTGCACAAAATGACTCTCTAACACCTTAATATCGATGCGTTTCTGAACCGACAGTAACAAATATACTTAGACTTAAAAACAAAAGTAGAGATTTTATGTGACAAGCGCTTTTAAATATAGATTAATTACTTAAACATGTCATGCGACTTTAATAATATTACAATTATTGAACATAATTCAACAGTGTATTATAACGTTTTCTTGAAAGTATATTACTCACTAATTTCACAATTGTCTCCCGTGAAATACTCAGTACAATTACAGGTATATGATTCATCAGCATTACCAGTACATGTGCCATCATTTTGACAGGGATTTGAATAACAAGCATCGATTTCTGTAATGAAAATAAGAAAAATGCAGACATTAAAATTATTACACCCAACTGTATATATAGAACAAGTGATAAAATCTACCAGGAACCAAAACTCATTTTCATTTTTTTCTATTTTATTTCTTTTTTTGACGTAGAGGCACTTTTTCAACATTTTTTTATTTTGTCAGTTAATCTGATCAGTTGTCCTGAATTTAATCATAAACTAGTATTAACTTGCCCATATTCATGCAGCTGACAACATTTTACTGACCAACGTGAATAAGAGATCGAGGACAAATGATCGTAATGAACTTTAACGGAACTACATGACCTACCCGCAAAAGTCCTCAACAACGTATATTATAGTAGAAAAACATGGTATTTGCCTCGCCTATGATGGAATATGGTACTTTCGAACCCGAAGCGTATTTTATTGCACAAAATGACTTTCTAATACCTTGATATCGAGGTGTTTCTGAACCGATAGTAACAAATATACTAAGACTTAAAAACAAAAGTAGAGATTTTATGTGACAAGCGCTTTTATACATAGATTAATTACTTAAACATGTCATGCCGCTTTAATGATATTAAAATTATTTAACATAATTTCACTTCTTATTATAACGTTTTCTTGAAAGTATATTACTCACCAGTTTCACAATTGACTCCCGTGAAATCCTCAGTACAGTAACAGGTATATGATTCATCGGCAGTAACAGCACATGTGCCATTATTTTGACAGGGATTTGAATAACAAGCACCACCGATTTCTGTAATAAAAATGCATTAAAATATGCAGACATTACATTTATTATTTACAAATGCATATATAGAACAAATGATAAAATGTACCAGGAGCCAAAACACATTTTCAGTTTTTTTCTATTTTATTTCTTTATTCACTTTTTCAACGTCATTTTTGTTGATCAGTCCATCTGACCAGTTGTCCTGAATTTGATAATAAATTAGTATAAACTTGCCCATATTCATGCAGCTGACAACATTTTACTGACCCAAGTGAAAAAGAGATCGAGGACAAATGATCGTAACGAAATTAGACAGGAATTACTTGACTCGCGCGCGAAAGTTCTCAACAACGTATATTAGAGTAGAAAACATGGTATTTGTCTCGCCTATGATAGAATATGGTACTTTCAAACCCGAAGCGTATTTTATTGCACAAAATGACTTTCTAATACCTTGATATTGATGTGTTTCTGAACCGATAGTAACAAATATACTTAAACTTAAAAACAAAAGTAGAGATTTTATGTGACAAGCGCTTTTATACATAGATTAATTACTTAAACATGTCATGCCGCTTTAATGATATTAAAATTATTTAACATAATTTCACAACGTATTATAGCGTTTTCTTGAAAGTATATTACTCACCAGTTTCACAATTGACTCCCGTGAAATCCTCAGTACAGTAACAGGTATATGATTCATTGGCAGTAACAGCACATGTGCCATTATTTAGACAGGGATTTGAATAACAAGCATCACCGATTTCTGTAATCAAAATGCATTAAAATATGCAGACATTACAGTTATTATTCACAACTGCATATATAGAACAAATGATAAAATGTACCAGGAGCCAAAACACATTTTCAGTTTTTTTCTATTTAATTACTTTATTCACTTTTTCAACGTCATTTGTAACGAAATTAGACAGGAATTACCTGACTCGCGCGCGAAAGTTCTCAACAACGTATATTAGAGTAGAAAAACATGGTATTTGTCTCGCCTATGCTGGAATATGGTACTTTCAAACCCGAAGCGTATTTTATTGCACAAAATGACTTTCTAATACCTTGATATCGATGCGATTCTGAACCGATAGTAACAAATATACTGAAACTTAAAAACAAAAGTAGAGATTTTAGGTGACAAGCGCTTTTATACATAGATTAATCACTTAAAGATTACATGCCACTTTAATAATATCAAAATTATTTAACATAATTTCCTAATGTATTATAACGTTTTCTTGAAAGTATATTACTCACCAATTTCACAATTGACTCCCGTGAAATAGTGAGTACAAGTACAGGTATATGATTCATCTGCATTATCAGTACAGGTGCCATTATTTTGACAGGGATTGAGATAACAAGGAGCATCTATTTCTGCAACTAAAATGAATTAAAATATGCAGACACTACAGTTATTATACACCACTGTATATAAAGAACAAAAGATAAAATGTACCAGGAACCAAAACACAATTCTGTCTTTTTCTATTTTATTTCTTTAACTGACGTAGAGGCACCTTTTCAACGTCATTTTTGTTAGTCAGTTCATCTGATCAGTTGTCCTGAATTTAATAATAAACTAGTATTTTCTTGCCCATATTAATGGAGCTGACAACAGTTTACTGTTCCACATGAAATAGAGGTGGAGGACGAGTAATCGTAACGAAAAGGGGCTGAATAATAGTTTTAGATATTCATGGGAACGTAAAATGTTAATGCCTACAAAGTCCCGAACACAATCCTTAAAGGCATTATCATCTGTCATATCCTGCAATATCAAGTACGGTTTACAGACATGACTTCATTTAGTCTTGAAACGTCCGGCGTGCAGTAAAAACAGTGTGAGAATCTAGAAAGTAATGCTTTACGTAAACTCTTAGCTGCTGTAGTTCTCATTATTTCAGGCGAATTTTATATAACAGATCTCCATAAAAATTGGGATTAGTAATTCATGTCTCTAACATAGATTTGACACTAGTGCCATATTTTAAAATAATATCAGGATATTTATGACAAAACGTACGAAACGTCTTACATACTTTATGATAACGATAGCCTTGTTATGAAAGTTAACCTGTAAGTAGAAGGTTACGCTGATTAAAGTCCTCTGGATTATTGTTCGCCCTCCGATATCGTTATGTTGAGATACATATATGCTGTAGGAGGGACTTCTGGGCATATTTCCATCGAGTGACAGAAAGTTTATATTTTCAAAGACATTATCATTTCGTTTATCGTAATTTTTTGTAGTAATAACACCATTTTCAATATAAATGACCAAGTCAAGAAACGAGGGATGTGTATCCAATGTGTTTTATTTCGAAAGTTGTAGCTCTGTTGGATATATTGTATTGATCATGGCTGGAAAAACTCATTATCAATATTAGAATATCGTCTAAATAACAGGAGGTATTACATCCGTCATTTACATCCAACTGATTTCCTTTGGATAAGGATAACATAAAGCCTCTTTCATAACAGAACAAGAATAAGTCGGGCACAGTTAGTTCCATAATAAAGAGCTTCAAAGACGTTCTGACATGTGAAGATGGTAAAGTGACTGATATTATTAGAAGTAAAGAATGCCCTTACATATTTGCCTGCCAAATATACATATAGACTCATATAATATATTATAAGACTCACCAATTTCACAAAGGTATCCGGTGAAATTATTAAGGCAAATACAGATGTCTGATCCACCGGAAGTACCAATACAGGTGCCACCATTTTGACATTCGAGATCCGACTGACATACATTGATGACTGTAATTAAAATGAATTATTAAAATTGGAAGACATTCTGTAATTATAATAATATTATAAATTGAGCAAATGATAAAATGTACCTGGAACTAAAACGCATTTTCATATTTACTTTTTTATTTCTTTTATTGACATAGAGGCGCTATCAATATCTTTTTAGTAATTGGTCAGTTTATCTGATCAGTTGTACCGGATTTGATAATCAACTAGTACTAAATTGCCTTTCCGCAAGCAGCTGACAACAGTACTGTTCCACATGAATTAGAAGTGGAGTAACGAAATGACATGGAACTACTTGATCTGCCCGCAAAAGTCTTCAACAACGTATTTAAGAGTATCATAACATGGCGTTTTTCTCGCCTATGATGGAATATGGTACTTTCAAACCCATTGCACTAAGTGACTTTCTAATACCTGGATATCGATGGGTTTCTGAACCGAAAGCAACAAATATACTTAAGCTTAAAAACAAAAGTAGAAATTTAACATGACAAGCCACTTTAATGATATAGAAATTATTGAACATCATTCCACAGTGTATTATAACGTTTTCTTGAAAGTATATTACTCACCTATTGTACAATTGACTCCCGTGAAATGCTCAGTACAAGTACAGGTATATGATTCATCTGCATTAACAGTCCATGTGGCATTATTTTGACAGGGATTTGTATAACAATCAGGATCGATTTCTGTAGTCAAAAAAAATTATAATATGCAGACATTACAGTTATGCCTGATTTTAGATAATGAACTTGTTTTAACTGGTCCATATTCATGCAGCTGACAATAGTTTACGAACTGTTACGGAACTACATGACCTGCCCGAAAAGGTCTTCAACAACGTATATTAGATTAGAATAACATGGTATTTTTCTCTCCTCAGATGGAATATGGTACTTTCAAACCCGATGAGTAATTAATTGCACAAAACGACTTCCCTACCTAGATATCGATGCGTTTCTGAACCGATAGTTACATAATTATACACTTAAACTTAAAAACAAAAGTAGAGATTTTATGTGACAAGCGCTTTTATACATAGATTAATTACTTAAACATATCATGCCGCTTTAATAATATCAAAATTATTTAACATAATTTCCTAATGTATTATAACGCTTTCTTGAAAGTATATTACTCACCAGTTTCACAATTGACTCCCGTGAAATCCTCAGTACAGTTACAGGTATATGATTCATCTGCATTACCAGTACATGTGCCATTATTTTGACAGGGATTTGAATAACAAGCACCACCGATTTCTGTAATCAAAATGAATTAAAAAATGCAGACATTACAATTATTACACATAACTGTATATATAGAACAAGTCATAAAATGAACCAGGAACCAAAACACATTTTCAGTTTTTTTCTATTCTATTACTTTTATTGACGTAGAGGCACTTTTTCAACATCAGTTTGAGGTTAGTTCATCTGATCAGTTGTCCCAGATTCTAAATAATAAACTAGTATTAACTTGCCCATATTAATGCAGCTGACAACAGTTTACTGGTCCACATGAATTAGAGCTATAGGACAAATTAACGTAACGGAATGTCACAGAACTTCATGACCTGCCCGCAAAAGTCCTCTACAACGTATATTAGAGTAGAAAAACATGGTATTTTTCCCGCCAATGGTGGAATATGGTACTTTCAAACCCGAAAAAGTATTTCATTGCACAAAACGACTTTCTAATACCTTGATATCGATGCGTTTCTGTACCGATAGTAACCAATATACTTAAACTTAAGAACGAAATTAGAGATTTTATGTGACACACGCTTTTATACATAGATTAATTAATTAAACATGTTATGTCACTTTAATAATATTACAATTTTTGAACATAAATCCACAGTGTATTATAACGTTTTCTTGAAAGTATATTACTCACCAATTGTACAATTGACTCCCGTGAAATGCTCAGTACAAGTACAGGTATATGATTCATCTGCATTAACAGTCCATGTGCCATTATTTTGACAGGGATTTGTATAACAATCAGGATCGATTTCTGTAGTCAAAAAAAATTATAATATGCAGACATTACAGTTATTACACACAACTGTGTTTATAGAACAAAATGTACCAGGAACCAAAACGCATTTTAAGTGTTTTTCTATTTTATTTCTTTATTGACGTAGAGGGACGTTTTCAACATATTTTTAGTTGGTCAGTTCATCTGATCAGTTGGCCTGATTCTAAATAATAAACTAGTATTAACTTGCCCATTTCCATGCAGCTGACAACAGTTTACTGTTCCACATGAATTAGAGCTAGCGGACAAATGATCGTAACGAAATGTCACGGAACTACATGACCTGCCCGCAAAAGTCTTCAACAACGCATATTAGAGTAGAATAAAATGGTATTTTTCTCTTCCCTGGTGGAAACGACTTTCTTATACCTTGATATCGATGCGTCTCTGAACCGATAGTAACATACACACTTAAATTAAAAACAAAAGTAGAGATTTTATGTGACAAACCCTTTTATACATAGATTAATTACTTAAACATGACATGCCACTTTAATAACATCAAAAGTATTTAACATAATTTCTCAGTGTATTATAACGTTTTCTTGAAGGTATATTACTTACCAATTTCGCAATTGACTCCCGTGAAATTGTCAGTACAATTACAGGTATATGATTCATCGGCATTATCAGTACATGTGCCATTATTTTGACACGGATTTGAATCACAAGCGGGGAAAGCTGTAACCAAAATAAATTCAAACTATTTTAAGCCACTCATTGATTGCATACAATTTGAAGATATTCTGTTATTATAAATAACAATAATGAACAAATGATAAAGCTTACAAGGAACCAAAACTGTGACCTGTCCCGCACAGGAATCATCCCCGGACCTCACGGGTTACTTCTTAGCACTCTACCAAATTTGCTAAAAGGGCGGGGTTCTTTTATTATCATATCCCCTTTTTTTAGTATAATGCTTTACTATGTCAGGTTACAAAACAAAGTTAATTAAACTGTCAGAAACGATCAACGAATAAATACATGCGGACTCGATCGTTGCAACAATATCTAAGAAAGCATGTTTGAAAAAACAACATTATTATAATTGGCCGTGGTGTATACTAACAGTTTGATTGTGGTAAAAACAATTCAAACGTTCATAGTATTAAAGACAATTACGATTCACGTATTTCATGAGTTTCATAGACTGAAATGAAAACTGTATACATCTGGTAGAGAAAGATCCAATATGTCTAAGCTCTAATAACAAAAAAAAACAAAAACGAATGTTACGATATATGTCAACGTTTGTATATTTGTCTCATGAAAGAAAACAGCTAAACTTGCGTGTAAACGGGTATACATGAAAAAGAGATTGTTATAGGGAACAACACATACATAACACAATGCTTCGTTGACCCCTGATGAACAACAGTCTACAGTACATAAGGTACGGAGGGGGTGCAAGGGTAAACATGTATTAGAATAGGGACAGGAATGGCCCAGCCGATCATCAAACAATTATGGAGAATTTAAAGGGAGCAACGATTGTGTGGTGGGGGGTTTAATGGATGGAATACATAGCGGAACAAGCCAAGAAAGACGGTAATCATAGGCCATGATGGGGAAGCAAAGACCATGCATATTGTATCAAGTAAAATAACTACACCCGGAGAAGGGGAACTTAGTGCGCATCTTAAACAGAAACAGAAATAATAACCACATATCGACTTACATCGTTGAAATTGTCAGTACAAATACTTGGGGGTTTAACTCGATTTAACAGCTAGCTCACCACACACGTACACGCTATGTGGTCAATCATTTCCAACTAGTCCTTAAAGGAAGTGTTAAGTCGTAAAGGGAACGCCACATTCATAAAATGTACAATGCCTGCCAACAGATCACAGGGAAATATCAGCACAAGAAACATTTGAGTAGAGGAGGTGTATGGGCTAACATCCAACGGAATAAGAAATTGTCTGGCTGATTACCGAAAACAACAAATGAGACTAGGAGGGCACAACGAAGGGGGGAGAATGAATGGAAGGAATACATCACAGGACAAGCAAAGAAAGTAATGTGGTCACGGACAGCAAGGGGGTAAAGCACGAGTTTTATTATATCAGATCAAGGCATTCAACAAAGTGGAAAAAGGAAATTTTATCTAAGAAATAAAGGGAAATAATAATCACACTGCTATTTACAGCTTTGAACTAAAAGCCGTGCTGTTCCATATACAGCTTAATAAATCGTCAAGCTGGCCAATCTAAAAAATGCGCTGACCACAAAGGATCAACTGACCTGGATCAATTTCATCCTGAAATGTATTTGCCATTTACATAAACGAACACAAACATGCCTAAATTATTCTAATTTATATTGCGAAAACCACGGTGGCAGAGAGGTGACTATGTGAAATTATTTTTATCTGGTAGAGACCTACTTACTCGTTCCCACGACTTAGTACGTCGTGGCCGCGACTTAAATAACTCGTTCCCACGACATAGATATATCGTGGCCACGAGTTACTAACTCATTTCCACGACTTAGTACGAGATAAAAATAATGTCACACATGACACCTCTATGCAACCGTATGATCCCGATCCAAAAATCTAATTCTTTGTGAACACGGGACCTGACGCACATGGACAAGACTAAAACACAAGACCAGCAGAAGTGTCCACATATTTACACATGCAAGGTCACACGTACAAGTAATGTGTAGATAACTGTGGCTGAATGATACAATGCAACCATAAATTTATTGAAATAAAGTTAATACTATAATACCTGGTTTACAGGAGTACTGGTTAGGGCCAATTCCATCTACGCATATTCCGAATGGGCACAATACTTGGTTACCATTTAAGACTGCTTTAGTACAAGGATTGTGTTCTGAAATAGTAAGGACACTAATGTAGCATACTCTTACAATCATTTCACGTTACTACATGAATGGGAGTTAAGTCCCTTGGTATAAAGTACACTTACGCACACTCAGTCACCGTTAAACCAGCCTTGTGTTCAGTTATGGCTAACAGTCGCGAACGTTTGTATTGTATCCCATGCCCACCGTATCACATTGACTGCACACGGGAACCAAATGGCAAAACGTCACGTAACGTTACGAAACGTGAGCCGCAAATACCTTTACTGAACGCAGGGAAGAATATAACATTGACTTCCCACATGGTATTCGTCTAATAACGATTTTGAGTAGTTGTCTGCATTAGTCGGTTAACTATTTACATGATTGTGTACTTGAAGTTAATGACATATAACAAGTGTATGAATAGTTATCGTTATTTATGTATTTATCTGTTTAGGAGCATCTGATGAGCACTTATACATGAGACATCTTAGGGTTTGAAGCAATTGAGTAATAATCAACAAATAAACATTACAATTAATTCGTACGCATTATCCCATGGTTGTTTACAAATGACGGGAAAAGTCAAAATGCAGACAGACTTTGCACACTTTTGGAGAAAGGAACATTTTATTGTATACACTATACAGAAAAGTTGAAAAGTATGATTGTATTAAAAAATCAGTTGTTTGAGTAATTCTGGACAATATATAACATCGCGATAATTGACTGAACATAGTCCGGTTAATCACGGGTTCATGTGCCGTGAAATAAAGGTGATGTGACCAAGTGACCTGATAATGCCAAAAATATCAGACATCCTGTTATCATTACGACATTAGCTCTATTGTAAGTGATAGGCGAAACATTCTTTATTCGAATCTTGCATTATTCGAAATATAAATTCGGACCCGACAAAATCGAATAAACTAGGTCCGACAGTTCTCCTAAGTTTAATGAAAATCGCCCTGTCTTATTTTTTAGTGTCCAATTCTTTGTTTCGTATGAATATTTAATGAATATCCGAAGCATAATTATTTTTAAAGTGATTAAAAATTCATTGGTAGGTATTGCGCTTTCTACACAATGAAATATTATGTAGCAGGTATATATGTATATTTATCTTTAATTACAGGAGATTTCCAGTGAATATTTCGTGATGTTGACATGCTGAAATGTTATTGGTTACCATCACAAATCCAATCTCGTGCTGATGACGTCACGTAATGACGTCACATAACATTGCATAATAACTTGAATGAATTTGTAAAAATAATACGTTACTATTAGCAAAATAATCCCTCAAAATGTAGTCGTTGACTCCTTAGAAAGGGTATGCAAGAAAGAGAAGCTTTCACCGGCTTCGTGTGCGGATGGAAATATCCGACACTCAGGTAACTCTTTTCGCGGGAACTCGACAGTGCCTCATTCCCGCCAAAATAGTAACCCTCTGCCTGATATTTCTATCCGTACCAGAAGCCAGTGAAAGATGATTACAATCCGAGCTTACGATATGTAACATATATTTAAGACAAAACTATAGCAAGTAATCGAGGCTCCATTAAGTTTTTATGATAAATAATGTTTATGAAGACAAGAATAACAGACATAAGTTTACGAAATGATAGAACGTGTACAAGTAATACTTACGATGCTGGCAATATTTTCCATAATAGTCTTCACTACAATTACACTTAGCTCCATTAGTTCCATTACCAGGCAAGCAGATACCATTGTTTTGACATGGGTTAGGATCACAGTCGTCTTTAATGATAAAGATCACATTGATAAGTACAATTACCGAATTAAGACTAACGGAAGTGTAGAACATGTATATATGAGCGCTGCTATTGGATTTAAAACCTCTTCTGTAAGTGACGTCATTTCAAGAAAACGCAACATGTGACGTCACGTTTTGCAAGCAGGAAACAATATGTACTCCATGTGGTCATTTCGTTTTCATATTGCCATATGGGGACAATATTGCTTACTGTCAGTACATCATGACGTCACATATGACGTTTTCTGGAAATGACTTAAAAAAAAGGTTGGAAATCGTCAAAGGCAATCATATATAAATGAGAAATAAACATAATTCTGTCCGAATTGCAAGATGATCACAACTGTACACAAAGTCAATAGCCATGGTGTACATTGTCAAGTCTGTGCGTATTTCATTTAGGTAAGAAACTTGGATTTAGAAAGAGAAAGTTAGGTGTTCAATAACTTACATCGTAGATGCATTATAGTATCAGATGATGATATATGTTATCAAGTTAATCATCCTCAGTACCCAGGCTATTCATAACATGTATGATACCCTGGGTAAATTGACTAGCGAAACTTCGTAACACGTGAATATTCATTAGCATTTCTCGACCAATGAAATGGACGATAACAAAAAACGTAGGAATCTCCTTTGTGAAGAGCTAATGACAGTAGGTCTCATTACATCAAATGTATTTTATACTTGTTTTCATTATAAAAAGTATCTCATTCACCAATTTATGTCTACAGTTTTTCAGTACCCAAAGCGTTAAATGTTTGATATATTGCAAATGATGACAAATATAAACTTTTTTCCTCGGCAAGTATGTCAAACGTATATCGTATATGATGCAAGATTATTGACCCCATGTCAAATATTATCGAAAAGGAAAACTTTTTATGTATTTGCTTTTGGAATCATGTAATGCATTTATAGCCGTTAATTAATATTGAATCACAATCCCCACCAAATGAAAAAACACTTAATCAGCATTCCTTATACAAAAGCGTAACGTCGTATCCCAAACCAGTAGAATATATGTAGTTATATGTTCAAGTGTTATTACAAATGTTTGAAATCTGTGAAAAAAGGATAATAAATGTATTGTTCTGTACTGTCATTCCTATCAAAAACGTTAAACAGTTTTTGCAAACAATAATTATAGCAAACATTTGATGCCTCTTTCAGAAAGCTGGTACTTACCACTCTCGCAAAATTCCCCATAATATCCAGGTGTACAAGCACACGATTGACCGTTGCAAGTGCCGTCATTTTGACACGGTTGAGATCGGCAGAATACTGTAATAATTGAACACATTATTAGGATCAGTAACATAAAACACAGCAAAAGAACAACACGGTAAACTGCGCTATTTTTACATTTATATCTTCTGAATTTATACTTGCTTGTTTAATGATACATTTTTCATGATATAAACACGTCATATGAACCATCAATACCACATAATACTCTTATATATTCTGCGTACTCATGCTACTTGAAGACAATACCATTTACACTGCAAACAGAGCCTCGTTCCCGCAAAACAGTAATCGCAACTTCTCGGCAATTTCCGTACAGTTTGCTCGGTTTTTGTTGTTACAGGGAGCGCCATATACATAAGACAATGCCTCCCCACACAGATCCACGAGAAAATATCAGTCTACAAAACATAAGGCACCCATGAGGTGCAACGGTAAACATGCATGGGCAGAGAGGCTCAATGAAACGTCTGGGTGACCATAAAATAGCTAAGGACAATTTAGGGGGACAATGAATTGAATGGATGGAATTAACCTCAGGATAAGCTAAGAAAGCCGGTTAGCATTGGCCGAAATTGGATAAAAAGAACACGAATATTGTATAAAGGCAATGAACTCCATATGGGGAAAGGGCGGACTAATAAATATATAAAACATAAATAGAAATAAAAACCACATAGCGATTTATAGCCTTGGATCCTTGAGTAAAAACACTGGGGTGGGGGTTTAATCGATTTAACAGCTACCTTATCTCACACTAAACGGCTATATGACACTATATAACACACAAATGTTTGAATACACGAGTATGTGATCTATAAATCCTCCCTGGATATGAGCTGGCTGATTAAACATGGGTTCTGCATGTCTCCCCGATAAGATGAACATTTTACCCCTGCTTCCTGAAAATTCTTCAAGCGGTTCAAGAGACACAGAGCGAACAAACCATCCAAGGGTCGGACATATGATCTTACAGTGTGACCTAGACATTGAGTTGTCGCGGTTCGGACATTGGTTCTGCACATTGTCTTGATGAGATGTACATTTCGACCCAGTTTGATGAAAATCAATTTTAGGAGGTAGACATTGTAATCGAAATGTTACGGGCGGACTCGGTAGCCTTCTCCTGATAATAAAGCGACGTTTCGTGAGACGGCAATGTTTGATGTTAATGTTTTGTTTAAACGTCACTGAACAGACGAACCAAAGCAAAGTCGCGCGAGAACATTTCCGCCCAACTGAAAACACGTTGATGACTCCGCCCATAAGCCAAAACAACTTATCGTCATAAAATATAAGAAAAAGTAGCTAAAGGTAACGCCACATACATAAGACAGTGCCTCCTCACACTGACCTCCCGGAAAACTCTGTGTCCGTGTTTAGACTAATAAAAAATACTTTAAATGTATAGCAGGTATATAAATCGGAAGTTTACATATCTGACGTCACTTACATGTGTTACAATTTTTCCCTACGTATGGCGTTGATCCACAGTTGCATCTAACAATATTGTCGTTGCCTATATAGCATTGGTGTTTATAACGACAGTGACCTGCAATAAATATGCAATGTGATATATATTATCCTTTTTTGTCACAATATTGCACCGCGTTGAATGAAATGAACGTTTCTCCTTCGTGTATAGTGCGGTTTTATTAACCGCGAAGGTATAGATATTATCTGGACCGTTACATTTCAAAATAGGTGTATTGAAATGTTCGTGTTTGTCCGTAAGCTTGACGGAGAAAAAGCCACTGTTGTGTTTTTATAGAAAAGTAAACAGAACAGCAGTTATAGCTTTACGCTTGAGTGTATTTCCTTACCTAAATTGAGATGGATCGTTCCTGAAAGTTCATACACATGTTCGTGTTCAATCTAACGCCACTAAAGTGACAGCAGTCAATAAATTGTGCGTTAATTCCAATATTACAATATGAGAAGGCAGAGTTATAGTTGAACAATCTTTACCAGGCACACATGAATATCCGTACAAGTAAATAGATTAGCGTGGCTGTGCTACGTATAGCGACTTTCAATACAGTAACTAAGAAGACCATCCTCGGGACCCTTGACAACTTGTCTTAATATTGAGATTGAATAGAAAACAAACCAGTGGAAATGGACTTGAAAATTGTGTTCTTAATATTGGGATGGTCTTTTCGGGTGGTCTTTAAGTGAGGTTTTACTGTATATGAATAATAAATATCGGGTACGAATTGATTGGGAATTCTTAGTGAATGCCCGTTTAATACATATATTGTGTTTACAAATAAGTAAACATTATTCAATAGTTTCGTTCTGTGTTCCAATATAACGTAATAAATGGCATTGTGTTCAATTCCATGGTTGCTATAAATCCAGTGGCCATTGTTTACGAATGTTTATCAAAGCCAATTTATACATGTAACTACGGACATATAACCCATGGATCTTTTGCGTACTCATACATAGTGAAGTCTTTGCAATAGATACATATATGATTGGCCATATTTTTTCTCAAATAAATGAAACTTGAAATACTAAAAGATATGTAATAAAAAATAGAACATAGCCAACAACAGAAGTAGAGCTATCTAACAAGATCAAACACTGACTGGCGATGTTTCCTCATTTTGAAGGTATATAGGTAGAAATTAACTAAAATCTGTTTGACGTCGTCAATTGCAATTGCACTGCCATGTCCCTGTAATTTCTTTGAAACTTAAAAATTACCTAATACAATATTCACAGTTAAGTCACAAATACCATATATTACTAAGCCTATATCTTTGCACCCATGTTTTTCATAACATATATGATACCCTGGGCAAATTGACTAGCGAAACTTCGTACCAATGAAATGGACAAAAAAACAGAAAAGAAGGAATCACCTTTGTGGAGAGCTATCAGTATCGAGTGTGTCAAACGGCAAATCAAGCGGCTAGATTTCACTTTATCAATTATTCATTAGTGCGAGATTTTTACAGTCAGTTTGCCCAGGGTATCATATATGTTATGAATAGCGTAGGTACAGAGGATGATATCTCTGACAATTGTTTGTTTTCGTCCGGTTTTACGCCGGTTTTCGACTATTTTTCAGTCATATACGGCGGCCACTTGACCTTACCAATTTGATATTCAGCAACTGATAATTCCTCCATATATGTTGGACATCACCACATTGCTGTGACCGCAGATATCGGTATGATGATGTAGACATGAAAGAAGACCAACACTACAGACTAAGATTTATAGTTCAATGTACAATATCCGAATTAAATTAATCATTTTAACATACGTACAAGTGTAACACTTCCATTTCAAGTATCCTGCGGCATTTGTACCACTTACAGATGGTCGGCAAAATGAACTTTGGTCTTTGCAGTACTGCATAATACAACATAATAAAGATTAGAATAAGGAGAGTAAATGTACACAAATACACGGTCCACAACTCGTTTAATATCATGATCCTCATCTCAAAGTTATATCTATACTATACATGGTAAGTATATATAGTCAGAAAGTAGGTGTCTCATAAGTCAGTAATTACTGGTAATTTAAATAGGGGCTTTACTATAATAATTAAAGACCTTTACTTTTACACATACAGAATGTCGAACGTAAAAGAAATACAAAATATATAGAACTTTCAATACATATTGGCAGTTTACTTGATATAATGAAAAATGTTTTGAATAAATGCGCTGTTCTATTATAAATAGTCATCGAATCCGGTAAAACATAAGTGAAATACACTTACTGGAAACATTTTCGAACAGTAACCCTGAAAATTGGCTGTTTCATTTCCATGACCTTCCACTAACTTTGCTGTCACGAAAGTGACCAAACTCATCAGAAACCACTGTTATCATAAAGGTATACAATATAAGTAACATACACTCACCCAAAGTTCTAACGCATCGTTTTTCGTTTACTTGTTTTCGTAAAGACGAACGAGGAGTTGGAAATGCATGGTATTGTAGTAGAAAAACAAACAAATAATTACACACAATTAAAAAGGTGCTTGAATAAGGTCCAAAACATAAACTGGTTTAAAAAACGAAGAATTAATAATAAATTACTGAGTGTGTGTAGGCACCGATGGTTCAAGACGTTCTGCCTATTTGAAGCATCATACGAATCCCCTTAACTGGTGTCGAGAAGAAGGGCACGGATAATTCTTTTAAAAATTATATTTTTTTTGGATGCAAGTGTTACAAGCTAACATAAATAACACATAAATAACACATAAATAACACCGTTGTTAGATTCAATTAATTATCTTTAGTGGTAAAAATTATTTTATTTCAATTCCTACAAGAAATGCAAGTTTAGCCACATTTTTGAAAGAGCATACAGTTTATCATTATGTCAGTGGACAAACTGCCCTCGCATATTCCTTTTGGACCAGTTTTCAATCAAAACATAATGTTTTAAACGACTTTTGTTCTCTACAAAAACGTTTTTTTGTGTATTAATCAATACATACTGTAAATACATGACTGTGTAACTTGTTAAATGAAATAAACAACACATCTTTAAGATATCACTCAAACAACACTCTATACATTCCAAAACCCTGACTTAAATTTGGTATATCTCTTGCATATTCTGGACCAAAAAATATTCGCCAATCAAATGCTCTGAATTATTTCAATAGATCATAGCTCACATGGGCAGCATAATGTTACATTATGAATAGTGTCATGTCTATTGTTATATATATATATTTATGTATGATCTCATATGTTATTTTTTTCAGGTAGATATTTAATTGTCAGTATTTCTATAATGTCGTAAACATGTATATATCATAGATCCTCACGGGGAAGAGTTCCCAGCTGTGTTGCCTCGTTAAATAAAGTCGTTATTATTATTATTATAGATTACTGTAATACAAACCAACACAATTAAAAAAAGGAAATCATGTGAACTACATACCATACAACATAAGGCATTAGAGGAGGCGCAAAGGCAAATACGTAAGGGAGCAGGGGCGCAAGGAATGGCCTGGCCGACCATAAGCGATAACTAAGGACAATCAATCGGACAGTCAGAGGGGGTTAATTGATGGAATACATCACATGACAAGTCAAGACAGCTGACAACATTAGACCGAAAGGGGGAGAAAATAACATGAACACTCACTATATAAAGTGAAAGAACCGCACAAGGGAAAGGAAACCCAACCAACATATATATAAACACAACTAGAAATAATAACCATACAGCGATGTACATCATATTGGAACTGTCAGTAAAAATACTTGGGGTTTAAATCGATTTAACAGCTAGCTAACCTCCCATAATGCATTTTAGATCTAATAGGTTACCGTGGTGAAAAATATTGATTCAAATGAATACAAAGTATGGGTGTTATGTTTGTAAATCTTTCCGCCTGAAAGTTCTTTCGAGACCATAGATATCTAATTTGGTATTGCATTATATTATACTTCTTTATGTACACAGTTTATTTACGTGTTTGATACTAACACATTATGTCCTTAGATTGCGAACCACTCCATTGAAAAGTCTAGCAGTGATATTTTCATATAAATGATATTATAAACAAAAAGCAACCTCAATAAAGTATTAATCATGAAAAATGTGAAGTAAACGAATCAGACTAAATTCTATCGAGCAAATACATCAGTAATATATTAGGACTAAATGAGCAATTTTGTATCACCACCCATATTGATAAAAGAGAGAATAAATTGCTACAGGGAATGCCACATACACAACCTCTTCACATAGACCTCCGGGAAAACAGCAGTCCTTTAGACATAAGGCATTTCAGGAGGTGCAAGGGCAAATACGTAAGGGAGCAGGGGCGCAAGGAATGCCACGGCCGATTATTAAGGAAAATTGAGGAGAATTAATGAGGACAAACGGGGGGAAATTAATGGATGGAATACATCGCAAAACAATTCAAGACAGCTGGCAACAATAGGCCGAAAGGAGAGAGAAAATAACATGAACACAATATCATGTGAAAGAATTGCACATGGGGAAAGGGAAATTTAACATGAATCTAAAAGACAAATAGAAATAATAAAACAACATTCCAATCAACGTTATATACTTAAAAGAGATGATTCTATTAGGTTGTACGATAGACTAAAACATGATTTGTTAGTTCACAAGGATACAAAGTTTGCAGGTCTGCTTGCAATATATTTTTATTCCAACGAGCGCTTTAAATATATAACTATTATGTGCAGATATTACGATAACGACGATCCATGATTAATGTTTTAATAGAACACCAAGTATTTAGTGTTATATTAATTAATAATCTGTCTATATTTTTTATATAAGCTACATCCCTTGAAATGCAATTTTTACCTGAATTCATTTTTGACGGACACCTCAAGTGTTTCTTCTTGAAAATCAACGGACGTTGCTACCCCGCATCGAGTGTACCGCAAACAAAAGTCATTTGAAAACAGATCGTGCGATCAAAATACAAATGTATTGCAGTTGTATGCTTATATTTATCACAAAATTCAAAATAATTAACGATCGAAGTCAAGCAGAAAAATAACCTTGTCATTAAAGTACGAATTCAGTTAAAGTTTAAGTCATACAAATCCGTCATAAATTCGTAGAATTTGTTTCTAATAATATGACGATAAAATAATTAGATCCATATGATTCGTTAAACATCAGAGAGTATTAAATATGTATGCGAAGTTGCCAATCAGGTACAGATTGTGTAAGAGATACACAACGTTTCTTTCAGCAGTATTAAAGTTAGGTAGGGTGGTCAGTTAACCTTAAAAGTGTTCCTGGGATACCAACCAGTACTAACATGTTCTTCCGCTTGAAACTTGATATACTACCAGAGAACGAGGACAGATTAACAAAATGTACTAAGAACAAAACCTGCCTTAGCCTTCGAAAGTCTGATCTCCAGATTGTAAATATAAAGCACCTTACCAACTAAATTTACCATGCGGTTTAAAACGCAATTAAGACGGATACATAATGAACAGCTCAATATACGAACATGGTAAATGAAATAATGAAATTATAAAAAGGTTTACAACACTTACCATAAAAGTCGTAGTCTTCATCGTTGCTGCAAATAGTCGGAAAACAAAGAGCAACTGTTGAAACATATAAGATGGTAAGAATATGTAGGATTTTCTCAGACGATACGGTGACGTCGTTTAGATCTTATCTTATAATTGATATACCAGCCTGTGATGTTATTTACATTAATTAGGAAATACAAGAAACAAGTAAACAAGCTTTTAATTGTAAACAGTATCGATTCAATAGTTTTGAACACATCTGTTTATTCATATGATGTTCCTTATGATAAAAGTACAGAGTTCCTCCTGATCCATCATCGGTACCCGGGCTATTCATAACCGGTTAACCGTTCGAACATGTGGTTATCGTTTAATAAAATCACTAACCGGTTAATCATTTATTTTTTTGAAAATATCAACTTTTGATTTTGGAAAGGAATCGAAAAAATATCGCAAGATATCCGTGGAAACAATTTCAATACTTTGTCCCTGAAAGGTGTGAAACCGCGACTTAAGGGGCCAAAATCGATAATCCGCAACTAACAGTTTGACACGTATGCATTTGCTACAAATATTTAATAGTACAGTCCCTGGACTTATTTGTGTGAATTTTTTGTCCAGAGCATTTCTTTGTATATTTTTGTAGAGGGGTACCTGAAGTTCAATTTTAGCGAGGGTGGACAGTTGACATCATGTCAGTTTCCATGGAAACCAAGATGGCGACCAAGATGGCCGCCATATCATGAACCCTTGAATAGTCTTACTGTAACGATTATTTCTATTAAGTGCAAACATGTATTGATTTCAATGTGTGTGATAATTTATGTACAGATACAGTGCTCTCAAATGAACTCCCTGTCAATGTAACTAAAGGTCAAGGTTATTTAAAGGTCATAATGTAAAAAATGTTCAAAAACGCGTTTTTACCCAAAGTCGTTTTAATTCATCTTCACAGTTTTGACCGTATACATGCAAAAGTACTTTTGCACTACTTTATATCAATATGATTTACAACAAAACTTATTTCATGGTCATAAGTTGAATAATCATATAATTAGAAGGAACTATGTGACATCACTTCAATCTGCAATTTTCCGTAGAATACGCGCGTATAGCTTAAAAATACATATTTTGAGTTTTGCTACATGAAATGCGTAAGCACAGATTCTGCATTTATGTAAATGTATTCGCTGCTCACAGGCTAAATTGAAAATCAAGGTCAAAATTTCCCTCGGACTGTTGACCAAGGTCACCAAAGGTCAAGGTCATTACATGTTGAAAATGAAAAAAAAAAAATTTCTTGTTAAAAGTTCAGCAGTATTAGTGTTTCATAAGTTATGCTTCCACTTTACCTGTGTTCAATGCAATTTATAACAAACTTAGTTTATGGCCATAAGTTGAATAACAGGTGCCTTTATAAGGAATTACCCGACACCACCTCTATCTATATTTTTTGCGTAGAATATACAAATATAGTCAATGAATGCATATAAGTCACGTTCTGTATATATTTTTTATTTTATGTATACAGAACGTGTATATTACATTTGAATATGTTTGCCGCTCATTGGCTCAAGTAAAATCAAGGTCACCCGCCAAGGGCAGAGGACAAGGTCATTTGAGGTCAAATCAATTAAAACATAACATGATGTTCATCTTTTATTACAAGCGATACTGAGATGAAAGTGATTAGGCTTTAATACTAAATATGACACTATTTCCAGTCCTTTTCTATCAACTGACAAAAAACATTTATCAATACATACATGCCTCGTGGTGCTCAAGATCTTCACTGATTCTATAGACTAGTCATCTTGACATACAAATTTAGAAATGAAAAGTATATAGGCATATATACATACACAACATGCACATCGACAACATTATACATGATGACTGAATAAAGTAATTTTAAAGTGTCTACTGCTTCAGTATTCTGTACATTTATATATCATACATGGTCCATACCACATTTTCCACATCAAATATGCGATCGATGTACATGTACTTGCATTCACTTTAAAACATATTTACGTATTTTCATTTTATTGAAGTGGAAATTCAGGATAACTACGTGTTTGCTTTTAATAAAACAAAAATATCCCATTGTTGGTATTCAATAGAGGCAAAGAACCAGAACACATTAGACTGGAACATGAGATGTTAGTTACAAACAGTAGGAATTAATCAATAAAACTTTATAAATTAACAACGTATTTGCTTTTGATAAAACAAAAGTATTCCATTGTTTTTCTTCAATAGAGGCGAAGTTCCATATGAAGACTACGAACATTTCTAAATTATTAAATACTTTGTTGCTAACAAATTAAGTAATAACAATACAAATCACGAAAATGAATATTCTATTGAAATTAACTTAATAAATCGTGTACGGTTTTCAGACCATTCAATGCATGTGAACAATTATGTGCTAAATAAGTTATAATGCAGAACAAAATAGAACAGAAACTAAGGCAAATCGATTCGGTTACGATGTCACATGATTACGGTATTTATGCGAGTGCTGATATCGCTTAAATCATACAATCGTGCATTCGTAAAGACACGAAATTCCCATGTTGTTATAAGAGGAATAACATTTCAATGAGCAAATAGTCGTGATATGAGTTTCTTGCTTACAGGTTGATCATTTCTTTTCTTGTTCTTTTTTTCTCACTTTTATCTTAGTCGATGTTAATCAGACAAAGTCAACAGTAATAAATATGTTCACTATAGTTGTGATAGACAGAGGGATTCAACACAAAATACAGTGGAAATAAATGTTCGAAGAAATCTGGTTTGCTTTAAACATTTAGTTAAAGTTTCTTGACCAAATCAAATGAACTATGGGATAAATATTGTCTAAGCTTTAAATGCCTTCATCGATTTGAAAGTTTAAAATATCTGATATAGATTAAAGTAGACAGGCCCAATTATTATTTATTACACCTTGTATAAATAAAAAACATTCATATAAACACGAGTTAAATGCGTAAATATTGTATTTATGTATCGATATATGTTATTTTATCAAATATGCACCTAAACAGTTATTTTATGGAAATATCTGAAAGGTCAATGGACATTACCACAATCGTCCTGTAATGGAGATTTGATGAAATTTTATTTACGTGTTTTATTATATTCTGTTGGGTAACTTGGGCATGTAACAAACTATGTCTACCACACCTGCTATATTTTTTACTACATAGATACAAGTTAAAACATTGAATGAAAGCAGAATTTTAATATTTCGTTGTCTTTATCTATTCATTCTATTAACATGTGTTCGTGCTATAAGAAATTCTTAACCAGTAAAATAACAATATCTTCACTTATTTCAATTTGTGCCGATCATCCTTTGGAAGCTATTTCGTGTTTACTAATGCAATAAAATCAGAATCAGTTGAACCTTTGTATAATGTCATATAATAACATGAACATTCTTTATTCAAATACCTGACCGTTCACACAAAGCTGAAGAACACCATCGTAATAACATAACGTAATTAACAGCTACATGTATTACCATCAAGAACCAGATCCATGAAAATCATTGTCTCCTCTAGGCCATCTTTAGCAATGTGTTTCAGAAATAAAATCCTAGAACCGTCACATCTATGTCACTGGAAAAGCAGTATGATTTTCTTTTTGCCATGCAGTGTGGCGTTAACTGGGTGAGGATTCCACTATGTATGATAATGCACATTTTGGACATCAGGTTCCAATTAGATGAAACTACAGACTCTTCTGAGCAGATGGATCAGAACAAATACAAGGAACATATGGACCAATGTTGAACTTATGTTAAGCAGCACCATACGAAGTTGAATGCCAACTGAATGTTTTGCAGTAAAAATGACACTGATATCTCTGGAGTTGCTGAAACTACGATCTGAAGAAGCTGACAATTCAAGGACGTGACAATTCAGGCAACGTTGGAACTAAATTGTCTGCCTTAAAGGCTCACTTAGAAGAAATATTGATAAATGTTGCCATACACAAGCCAACACTCCAGAAGATGTGTTTATAAAAGCTGAGGAGAACTTGGTCCTTGTTATCAAGCCAAACTGCCGACGTGAAACGATGTTTGAGCTTCATTACACACTCATATATCTTAAGTAAAAACCTGTTTTGCTATTTTTAGTAATAGTGGCCTTAATCTTGTCCCCAGGTGCAAAACTTCACATGTAGAATTATATTTTTTTGAAGGTTTAATACTGTAAACCAAATACATTTTGAGATAAGTGTTATACTAAATGCCTAATTTTAATTATGTCAAGGGTCATAACTCTGCTGCTAGACACATTCCCACACAAAACCCAGATACACAACCTCACATGCTGGTTAACATTGCTCATAAATTTCATGTCTCTGGCTCATATACCCATCACAATAGCTGTGACACATGCGTCCATGCTTAGTATATGTAACTCAAGTAAGTCAAGGACTGTCACTCTATTCTTACTGGAAACAGCCTCAAGCTATCTACCCAAAGTTCACAATTTCCAATGATGGTTAACATCCCTGTCAAGTTACATGACTCTGGCTCCCATACTTAAATATGTGCGACACAAAATTGCATGCTCATGATGACATACTTCCACAAAATCAAGGGCCATGACTCTACACTTACTGGGTACAGCCACACACAAAATCCAAAGTGTACAACTTCACATTCTGATTTTGTGACGGACGGAAAAGGGCAAATCTATACGCCTCCTTTCAAAGTGGGGACATAAAAAGTACCGAATCAAACTAGTCATGTATGAAATGATAATATTTTGTTTTGTCAACTAAATAAAATGATAAGACTAGATTCAGTATCATATTTAGAATCAAATACTAATCACTTCATCTCATTATCGTTTGTAATGAAACAAGACACAATTTAATGTTTTTATTGATTTGACCTCAAAAGACCTTGACCCATGCCCTTGGCTGGTAACATTGACTTCATTTTAGTCAATGAGCTGAAAACACATTCACGTGTACATATAGAATGTGTGCTTAAACAAACGCAGAAGATGCATTCATTGGCTATACTAGTATATTCTATGCACAAATATAGATAGAGGTGGTACCTCGAAATTCCTTTTAATTATACCATTATTCAAATTAGGACCCTAAATTAAGTTTTGTTATAAATTGCATTGAACACAGGTAAGGTGGAAGCATAACTTATGAAACACTAATACGGCTGAACTTATAACGAGACAAAAACATTTGTTTTCGTTTTCAACATGTAATGACCTTGACCTTTGGTGTCCTTGGTCAACAGTCCGATGGAAATTTTGACCTTGATTTACTTTTAGTCTGTGAGCAGCAAATATATTTACATAAATGCAGAATCTGTGCTTACAAAACTCAAAATATGTATTGTTATGCTATACGCGCGTATTCTACGGAAAACTGCATGGCACACATGTAAAGACAAAAGACTTACTTGTAGCCTAACCTATGAAACACTAATACTACTGAACTTTTAACAAGATAAAAACATATTATCAACATGTTTTTCGTTTTCAACATGTAATAACGTTGAACTTGGGCAGCAGTTCAATAGTAATGTTGACCTTGATTTTCTTTTAGTCTGTGAGCAGCAAATACATTTACATATACGTGTATACAGAAACTGTGCTTACTCATTTCATGCAACCAAACGCAAAATATGTATTTATAAGCTAAACGCGCGTATTCAGCAGAAGATTGCAGATTGATGTGGTGTCACATAATTGTTTCTAATTATATGATTATTCAATTGTTGACCATGAAAGAAGTGTTGTGGTCAATCATATTGATAGTAGGTAGTGCAAAATACCTTTTGCTTGTCTATGGTCAAAACTGTGAAGATGAATTAAAACGACATTGGGTAAAAACGCGTTTTTATCATTTTTTTACATTTTGACCTTTAAATGACCTTGACAGTGACTTTTAGTGACCGTGACAGGCAGTTCATTAGAGAGCTCTGTATCTGTACATAAATTATCATACACATTAAAATCAACACCTGTTTGCACTTAATAGATATAATCGTTACAGTAAGACTATTCAAGGGTTCATGAAATGGCGGCCATCCTTGCCGCCATCTTGGTTTCCATGGAAACTGACATGATGTCAACTGTCCACCCCCGCTAAAATTGAACTTCATGTATCCCTGTACACGAACATACAAAGAAATGCTCTGGACAAAAAATTCACACAAATAAGTCCAGGGACTAGACTATAATGAATATGTAATGAATGGGTAATTTAATTGTCGTTTGTTTCAAATGGCAGCCGGACAACTCGTTTGGTGTTCGAGAATTTAGGCATACTAAAATAGACAGATTAAGGATGTTGTTATTGTACTGAACTTTATGTTTTAACATTGTTGTATTCGAAAGGATTATAACTGACTATTAAATTAATTGTGAATTAACATACTTCAATTTATCATAAATCATATTATAATGTTTGAAATAAAAATGATGTTTTCTCAAAAATGATGGAAATTATTGTTGTTGTTTTTTTAATTATGATTTATGTTCACAAAGACCTAACTTTTTGATGTTCAGTACTTAGCAGAAATAAAACACTATCTGAACTTGTACTAACGTCAAAATATAGGTATAGTTTACCGATGTAAAAATATACACTGCAAAATACGAAACACGTTTCGAAATGGCATGTTCGGTTAACCGGTTAACCGTTCGGAAGATGAAACGGTTAACTGGTTAGCAAAATAACGATTATTGACATCCATAATAAATATGCATTATCACAGAATACATTTATAACGTATGTCTCTGTATTTGTCGAAAAAGACGTTTGTATTATCATAAAATTAAACAAACTTCCATTTTTTTAACAAGAAGTTGTTTGTTTACTAGTTTTGTCTGTTAGTAATAATTTGATTAAACAAGATTGGTTTAATCGGTTAAACATGGCAATGGTTCTTGTTAATGATGTTTAGACAATTTAATAACACTACTGGATAAAGTCCATAAGTCAGGTACATCTTTATTGCGAAACATATAGGTTATACAGTATACATTGTATTAAGAGACCACCCAAGGGACGGCCAAAAAGTGGTCTCTTAATAGATATTAACAAATTTAACGAAAGTTAAGTACAAATGAATGTCGTACTGAACAATCAAAACATATAAATACCATCCTCTTTCCATTCATATGTATCTATAGTGTGAATCAAAGCTCGTAAATATAAACCACTCATGTACATTGAATAGTGCAGTTGCCTTGTGCTTAAAATTCAAGAATTTTCTTATCACACACGCGAAATTTTCTAACTAATGCGAAAGTAAAAGGCGAAACACAGACACACACATTTACACGGGTACATAATAATGTTCAGTCCATATATAAATTACTGTACAGTGTACTCATCACAGTAACACGAATCTGCGCATGGTGCACATGACGTCATGAATTCAGTGACGAAGTTTTGACAGCTATTAACTGGAATTATTCTAAAACTTTATTCCACGTGCGTATTAAAACAGGCTTAGAGTAATCAACGTTTTTTCCCATAAGGTCATGATGACACATATATGCAACGATTTTTAAACGACGTTTTATAATTGTGTCGCTGAGTAATTACCTGGTCGCATTTATCACGCCTAATTGTTTATTCAATGGTTTTAAAGGACAATGCACGAATGCAGTTGTGGATAAGGTGTGAGATGCACAATGGGATTAAGTGCATGCGGTCGTTTAATGGATTATTAACTACATTTTTTACCTGTCGGGACTGGTTTAATGCGGTCGCTGGTCGCGTTAGAGAAAAGTCGTTTAATAGATACAATGTATATAGTAAAAACGCTCGGGCGGGAATTTAAGTGGTCGTTTAATAAAAAAGTCGCTTATTACAGGTGGTCGCTCGAGCAATGACTACTACAATAGATGACGTGGTTGTAACATAATGTTTGTTTAACACGTAAATTACGAAACAGACTGTTCAAGCATTAGGCGATAATATCTAATGCATCGCAACATATTGGTATAATAACAAATAAATGAATAACAAGAATGGTATGTTTGATATATCAACAGTTGTTATTGATTTGAGTGGACATGTTTGTCGCGCTACAATAATGGACATTATCACATGTTGCCTTCGTTTGCAAACAGGGAACATGTGTCTTGCATTTGCGGCCAAACAAACTGGAAAATATCCACTTCCGTATTAACTTATGCCTTTTGTGGATAAAATAATAAATTGTCACCGTACCTTTCGTAAGCAGCTAAACATTAAATTAAGAAACTTTCAAATCAGAACTGGAATAAGCCATGTGAAGTGTTCCATTCCGAATACTTTTTTGTACTTACATAAATCGATGTGTGTAATTAATTCATTATTACAGCATCTGAAATGAATAAAGCCGAGCGATTATTGAAGATGTTTAATAGTTGTAACATAGCAGAAAAAATTGTCATAACTTGTCGTGAATACAGTATTATATTATGATTATCCAGACAATACCAGCAACACGTGGCATACATTGCAAGGTGAATGTGTATTAATATAATAACATATTTAGTGACAATTCTGTGCTCTTAAATTATGCGGCTGGTATATTGTAATATTGAAAAGATTTGTTTGTTTTGATATGCTGATTGGTGTATTGCTGACATCAAATTTGTTTGAAAATCCGGAACATTATACAACTGCCAAAAAATGAAATAAAACCACTTCTAGAATATATAATCAAAGATGATCAATGTTCGCCAACGACAATTTCGACTGAAACCGATCTATGTGTGTTTGTCGGCGACACTAGTACTTCACAAGTTAAATTTCATTCACACGTCGACAAACTTCAGACAGTATAACGTGTAACATGGACAATCAATAATAACAATAACAACCCATAATACAAATAAATCATATGGTAAACAAAAAACCCAATTACAATGTAATTGCAAATGTACATACAATATAAATAAGATATAAGAGTACATGATATTTTATATGTAATAGGCTTTCAAAGTAACATATTTCAAGACGTATGTATTCGCATGTACAATATCACACACGGTATTAAGATGCATTTTTTAATGGATTGTTTTTCCATGTTCAAATTTCGTACCTTAAAAAGTTCATGTGTAAACTTTGCAAGGTTAATCTGAATATTTGTATCTGTTGTTCCCATTAAATTATAAAATTCCTGTAAATTGTATCTATTGAGGTCATTAATTTTTCGGCCTAAAAGATGATCGCGTATGTTTTTATATAGATATTAACCTAAACCATTAAACATAACAGTACAGCAACTTAAAGTTAATGCCGACA
Organism: Mactromeris polynyma; assembly: GCA_032209605.1. NCBI lineage: Eukaryota > Metazoa > Mollusca > Bivalvia > Venerida > Mactridae > Mactromeris > Mactromeris polynyma. The sequence continues at coordinate 642,142 of JASFXZ010000076.1, read as the reverse complement.
ACGTCCGAAACACCATCCTAAAATACATTCTTATCGGTATGGTCCACATAAACTCGATATATATATATTAGTGTTGGACGTGCGGTTATGCGAAAATCTGTCAATATTTCATTTATTTAAAGAAACATTTAATTGTTCCAGGGAATGACACATGCACAAGACAATGACTCCCCACACAGACAACATTCTACAAAACATCAGGCACTTGTTAGTAATTTAAGAAAATGCCACAAAAATACATTTCAATTTTAGTGTTGAAAAAAGCATATATGACACGACATTATAGCCAACTTATATCATGTTAACTGGTGGCAGTAATATGCCACCATAATAATGGTTACACTGTGCATTCATAGTTATTCGAGTGTGTGGTGTTTCAAATATGTTGTGACTAAGCCTCTGAATTCTTTTCGTCTGATGCTTAAGTTACTGCCGTACACAATTGATATTTTCGATATGCTACCAGTCCTGCTCGCATCAATCAAAGTCGACGAGCCTTAACATTGATTCCTTATTGATTGCCTACGCACTTGTGAGACAGGAGTGGGTTTATATTTATCACCACTGTTGACTGTTGCTGTCGTTTATGGTGTTGATGAAACTAAACACATTGAAATAGTTATCAATAAAATATAATGCATATACGTACATATACGTGTATATATTTCCTCATTTGGAAATTGCTATACATAGCTCTTATTATTTCTTCGTCGTACAATTTTTCGTCAATGCAGTTTTACTTGGTTTATTTACCCGATCAGATGTATGGAAATGTTAACGTGAAATCCTTGACAAAGTACCAGAGTAAACTCCCCTTATTTGAACTTTACTGAGGCAATATCTGTATATGGGTTTTCCTTCTTTATTCAACATGATCATATCGGTGCCAGTCTGACTATTGTCTCGAATTCGATTTAAACAACACTTAGTCGCTCAGTCAGTGATTCTAGTATATGAAGCGCATGCTAATCCGTCGAGACATGTTTGAATGATTGGAGAAAATTCACAACATATTAAGGTTCTCGTATTTTCTACAGAAACCTATTTAGATATGCCAATTTCACCTTTAAAACATGGAAATAACACGTTTCATGTTAATGATACAGACAAAAGTCTAATACAAATAGTGAGTTTGAACCTCTATTATTTATTCAATTAATTAAAATATAGAAATTTTCCCCACCGGAACAGTCTAACAAGAATAAGCGGAAGGTCACATGTTCCACTGACGGATCAAAAATAAATAAGATAAACTATGCATTAAATAAAACTAATGTAACGTCAACGGTTGACAACATTGACAAGTGCAAAGACACATATTGTGTTCATGGCACAAGATCATACATATATAATACATCATAAGCACAATCATGAGAAATAGTACTGTAGATGAACACATCACGGAACAAGTCAATAAATTTAGTAATGATAGGCCGGCGGGAGGGGGACATGAATATTACATTAAGTAATATAACTGAACATTGGGAATGGGAAACCTAACGTACATCTATAAACATAAATAGAAATAATAATCACACAGCGAGGTGAAATATGCAGCCAAAGGCAAAGTACTAACGTATGAAGTTTTTACAAACAAATCACAAGACAATGCACAGATCCCCGGGAAACACACATACAGTGACAACCCTTTCCAATATCACACAGCCAATATGGCCGTTAAGTGAAGTAGTGCATAGTAAGTGAAACCTTTACTGATATTTATCTAGTTAAGGATATGCTTTTGCCACCGTACATAAAAACAGTACAAAACGTTATCAGTAACGTAAATAGTACGTTCTCGACTGAACTACCACCTTTCGGCCTATTATTATTGGCTTTCTTGACGTATTCAATCGATTTATCTCCCCCTGTTGGTGTCCCCCTAAATTACCCTTACTTGTTCTTTATGGTCGTCCAGACCATGCCTTGCACTCCTGTTCCCATACATGTTTACCCTTGCACCTCCTCAATGACTAATGTTGTGTAGGCTGTTGTTTTACTGGTGGTCCGTGTTTTAGCATTTAAAATTCACAACCTTTTACAAATATACTGGTTGTCGATGAAAACGCTCCATGAAATATACTTATTATGTTTTAGACTGCTGTACATTTTGAATGTCAAAACGAAAAACAACTCTTATCATGAAAGAAAACAATAACGTCTACCAGTGCCTGCACTAACTGTGCCTTGCTGTTTATCACGTGACGTCCGTTGTCACGCTGGTCCCAATATGCTCCACGGGCTCAGGTCTGGCGAAAACGCTGGTCAGGACAAAACTTAAACATTGTTTTGACCCAAAGAAATAATACGTTATTCTGGCTGAATGTGGCGTAGCGTTTTTCCTGCTGAAACAGCGTGATGTAACGAATATCTCGAAGAAAGGGCACAACGCACGCCACACCTTACGCCTCCCATCCAGCATAGCTATACAAAACCTTGACTCATCAATGAAAAGAACACATTGCCACCGATCTCGCGTTTATCCTAGATGCCGACGACATCACAACTCACGGTTACGTCGCCTCCATGGCGTCGAATAATGCATTGCTGGTTATATCTCCTTGATTCCTTGGCAGTTTGTGTTCCTCTTTGGAAGCGTCTTTTTGACGAGACGTCACTCTTTGGCATCCTGGACATGGAACATAAGGAACAGAGCCGGTTTATTGGTGTCGTCAAACTAACCACAAGATAGTGGAGTGAGAACAATGCATAGTACGTGCAACAGCGTCATATGACATTCCCCATGCTACCATACCGACAAGTTCGTGAAGTTGGCCAAATTTAAACTCCCATAACGTGAATTAATTGAAGTCTTTTATCGGCGATTTGATTGTCTAAAGCTAAGTTATTAAATGCTAGCACACGTACACTGATATGATTCGAATCAAAAAATATTGTCAGCAAAATAACGATTTACAGGGGGTTCACGAAACTGGGTCATGGGCAGGGGGGATCAGTAATATGTTCATTGTCGCCGCACTGAAGTGCGGCGTACTGTATGGAATGGGATATTTTTTTGTACATGGAGGGGCACGTGACTTTTTTGTACGTGGAGCGGCACGTGACTTTTTTCCAAGATTATTCGATTCAAGATAATTTTACCCACTGACAATAAAGTTTTACAGAAAAAGTATTTGTAATATTTTTGTATTGTTTTATTTTATTTCATTTTAAAATCTTTTAATTTATTCCCTCATGTGGTGCACAATTTCAAATCGTCAAGGTCTATTTTGACTCATAAACTATTTGAAACCAGTCTACGGAAAGTTTATTTTTTTGTTTATTATCATCCGCAAATGGCAGAACATGTTCCCAGCGACGTTTACCGCGTTATCATGTCGCTAGACTGTCTTGCAGACCTGTAGCAGACCGATGAAATATCTGTTTTTGTCGGACACATTGTCAGGTGAAAATGTTCAGTTAGAGCACCGTTTATTTTCGGAAATTGCTCAAGAAAAATCAAATAGTCGAAAAGCGGTCCCTTCGAAAAGTATGACTTTCTAATTTGGGCGAATTTTTTATCGTCTGCGAATGTTTTATTCCACTCAATTTCGATGATAAATGCGGTTAAAAGCGGCTGAGATCAATGTATGTGATAACCATGCAATCACTTTCGTTTTCGGGTCTATTATACGATAAAATCCGTACCGTACGGTCCGTAATGCCGCCCGCTCCGTATTTTACGAGGAGTGAAAATTATTATAGTAAATTCAGAATACTATTATTTTCGCAAGTATATACTGATGGTTTATGTCTCATAGTCTGTGCTATGACTATTCACATACAATTTACCTCACTGTATGTTTAGTTTATGTTTCATTTGTGACCTAGTTTTTATGTACAGCCGAGTGTTTGAAAAATGTATTGCTTTTGCACTTGATTGACTTGGGTTTGGGAGTATACATTGTCTTCATCTTTCAATTTTAATAATTAATAATTGATAGTGATATGTTTGTTTAAACTTGAATAACAAGAATAAAATAGACAAGAAATAAGATAACAGTGCTACATTGAATCATCCCACAAGCTCAATTAGGAATGATTTGTAGACTATTAAAAGCAATTTCAAAGAAACATTAAAAAGGATTACATTGAAATAACAAAGTCCTATGCTATAGAATATTGGGGATTGAGGGGACAAACTGCACTAAATATTTTTTGATTGCGTGCTGTAATGTAGCCCCCGAATGACTGAAACCGACTGGTTCCAAAATTGGCTCAAGAAAAAAAGCCAGATCGCTTTAATAAAGACAGTTTCGCTCGCCCCATTTTTTGGGGGGAAAAATCCGAAGAACAAACAAATAATTTGGTGTGGCCTAATACTATTTAAAATTGCATTCTTTGAATCTTTTACATAACAAATTATAACAAATAGAAGTGATGCGTTAACTGTATGAAATAAATATTTAGATAAAAGTAGTGCTTATTCTAAGCTTATTTTTTACGTACGTATGGATCAGAAAAGAAAATGTGTTCCAGTGATAAATTTTGAGTGTCATGATAGTCTGAGATAATTATTTAGAAACTTAATGAGAATTTATGTAAAAGATTCAAAGAATGTAATTTTAAATATTATTATGTTTGTGAACAAAGACCAATTGCTATATACAGAGAAGTTGGAACTGGGTCTGTAAACAGATTAATATTTTTTGTTTACGTGTTTGATACTACTAAAATGGTGTTAATGCTTTAGTTACATGTTTTTTGTACAAAAGAATGTAAATAACAAAATATCATTCAATTATTTAGCGGCGACCTTTGATGCTTTGCATCAATGATTTTCTTGTACAATTATGTAAACACTATATAACGAAACACTAACTGAATATTTTAGTGCGCTGTCATTGAACACGAGTATATTTATGAAATGCGTGTAATAAATTATTTTCAGTTGACTACCGGCACATAATAAATGAACGATAACATGTTTACGATTTTGCAGAATGTTTTGTTTATGTCCATACTTAATTGAATCCTGACTAGCGTGAAGTCTTTTTTGCATACTATATGATTATCACTTAAGTGGGGTTATTCATATTAGGTTCAACCGATTCAACAGGGTGTTTATTTTGTAACAGAGCTCTTTGTCATATCAACAACAATGTCTACGTATGGGCTTTTCTAACTATTAGGTGAAGAGGCTCAATTTTGTAGAATGGGCGATATTCGGAAAATAATCAGATGTATACAAATTGGAGTTCTATTAAGTGCTGCCGTGTTTGTGGTAAACGCGGAACGTTATATTGTGACAAATATTGCCAATCAAAATGTTACTGACGTTAACAGAGTATTTGTGTCAACGAATGTTAAAACTGTCATCCAATGTGCACGGAAATGCCTGGAGGCAAATTGTTCATCGTTTTCTTACGGGGAGAAACTGGGTAAGTAAATATTTTACAGGCGATCATTTAAAAACGTTGCAACATTTATTTATATGTTTTTGTATCATTTCTAAACGTGACAAAAGAAAGGACAATTTGGTAAAAGGAACACCACATTCACAAGACAATGCTTCAGTACAAAGATCCATAGGACACATAAGCACACAAAACACAAGGGGTAGAGGATATGTAAGGGCAAACATCTATGGGAATAGGGCAATAAGGATTAGTCGGGATGATGATCAGAAATAACAAAAGAGAGTGGAAGGCGTGGGGAAATACGAAACATTCAACACGATTATTATACGTATATAGTGTTCGACGATAACTGCATCAACAATGACAAGTTAAAGAATGTAATGGGAAGTTATGATCTACTAAAGTAACATTTGATACTAAAGTTAAAAAAGATTCAGAAGAAGGGACGACCATTTATACAAATCAAAAAGTCTATAGATTCCTTGATCTAGACAAAATGTAAGGTAGGAAACATACATCGGTTGGGGGGCACACAACAATACAAAACAGAAAAGGAGTTACACGTAAAGACGGAACACAAAAAGAAGATGGAACGCAAAAAGAAGTTGCCAGGTGTTTAAGGTAGAACCTGTTAGTACTGTTAAGCTACCCAGGAACCTAGGTTATATAAGTCATCTGACCGCCGTAGTTACCTCCAACACAATAAAATAATAGAATGAACGTTTAAACCAAAACCAGATACATCAACGTTTTTGAACGCTAGACATTACGGAAAATAATACCAAGTGTGTTTTAGCCAAACTCTTATCACACTGTCTGTAACATAGAATGATGTGTTTTGGTTGAAGCGGACCATTACCAACGCCTTTAAAAATGCTTCTGCGGCACCAATTTGTCATAAAAAATGTGTTTCGTGTCTTAAATTATACATGTATTTATGGAACGATTATTTCGGGCATTTGGTCCTCATTACATGTTCACAGTTTATGTCAGAATAATGTAGTTAGTTAGCGCGAGTGTTTATTGCAGTATTCGTTTATAATGTATTCTTACGGTATCTCATCCCTTAAACTTCCAGTTTCAAAGGAATGTTTTCCAACCACTCCAGACGCGTACTCTGGTCGCCAAGCACGGGCATCTAGTGGTGAAACTTGTCAGCGTTGGGACACTCAGATGCCACACCCCTCGCTCTTTCCTGATATAACCGTATCAGACGCAGCGAATTTCTGTCGTGATCCCACCAAAGTTAAATTCCTATGGCAACATTGCCCCGTCGAGCAATGTGGCTTTAGTGAGTGAAGCAGAAATAATGTCTGATCAAAAAGAATTAATGAATTAATTGCATGTTATGATATTCATCGCGTACTTTGACTGTCCCTCAAGTTTATTTATTGTGCGCATTTGAATAATACGACATAGTCGCGAATAAACGTTGTGTAATATTGTCGAAGGTATAATTCCTCGACAATACTGATTATCGCATTTCCTAATATATTTTCGGTGACTGAAAAATGATTATGCAGGTATATTATGAAATAAAGACAAGGGATATATGTGTAATTCCTTATTTTTGACAACACTTTCATTTGTAAATTTGACAGCCATAACGTAGTTCAGGTAAACGAAAAGTAGATCAAGTTCGTTTTGGGGATCACGTTCGAGAAAGTCAGTAGTCACGTTGAAAGAACAATGTTTCAAATAATTCATAGACCCTGATCAGCAATTTTGTTATATCGCATACTCGGCTTTCTTCCTATAATGAGTAATAAAGGAAATGCCTTACTCACAACACAAGACGGCCAAACACAGCTCCCTTTTTACACAATGAAATAAAAATGTAAGATGGACAAAAATTATCCAAACAAATCCTGAGGGGTTTTAGGGAAGAAACACAAAACAGGAATTAAACATAGATGCAAAATTAGCGACAAAAAGGCGCTGCAGTCTTGGAATTGCAATGCTGAATTATTTTCGACTTAAATCAGTTTGACCACAGAGTGCTTAAGCACAGTCATGAACAGCCGAACAAACGCACACATTAGTGTAATGTCACAAAAACTACTGCAGGGATCCAAGTGACTCGGGATATACCTGGTGTTATACAATGGAGCCAGGAACCAAGTGGGAAGCGTGTGACGTCACCTCTTGCACAAATTGTAAGCAACTGTTTTAATGCAAACCATTTTCAACGCGTTATGCTGTCGTCTTTCTTTCTATACTTTCATACACCATAAACAGTTGCATCCCATGGGAACAACACATTTCAAATCGGTGATAAGGAACTATTTCCAAATAAACGATGAATCAAAATCGTGCACAAAAGGTGAACAAAATCTGTGTAACTTTTTCAGTTTGAAAGCAAACTGTTCCCAACAAATTTCGCTGTTATTGATTTTTCTTTGTAAATTGGCAATACTGTATAAGATGGTCGGCTTAATTTGAAGTTTAAGATTTGTTGTGCAACATAAAATAAAATGCCGAGATGTTACAATTGCTGGTCAATCCAGATCCTAAATGGATTTCGGTGAATTCACCGAAATACAATTGATTTCGGTGAGGTGACGTACTCCTTTATCGAAATGATAAGCAATTTGCGCCAAAGTTACAAACGTTGTTCGGTTGACGAAAAGCCGGTTTAGTGGTTAACGTAAGATTTTATTGGTTTACTCAACACTGATGTGCAAATACCAAACCCATGCTAGTACGGCTGCGCCGAAAAATCGTGTTTGTATACATTATTGCATACAATAGTTACGCTCTGAAACAAAACATATGCATTATATGTGCAAAGAAAATGATAATTTTCAGTTGCCTGTTTCTTTCTTTGTTATAGTTTTTACACATATACAAACATACTGACCGCTTTCAATAACATGGCGTGACAGCCACTATCCATGACCAAGTCTCGTTATTTTGCTGACAATCATGGTAATTATGAACCATATCAATGTTCATGTGATAGCATCTCATAACTTAACTCTATCAAAACGCGAACAAAATACCTCAACTTAATTCATGTAACGGGACGCTTAAATGACGCCCAACGTCATGAAGCGGCAAGGTAGCAGAGGGAATGTCATATCACGCTGTTGCACGTAGTATGCATTGTTCTCACTCCACTATCATGCGGTTAGTTAGACGACACCAAAACGGCTCTGCTACTGATCTTCCACGTCCAGAACACCAAACAGTGACGTTCCGTCAACAAGACTGCCATATTTTATTTATGCACCTCCGAGATTGTTTTCAAACAGCAACAAGGACTACCCATGAAACAACTGGATATAATCAGCAATGCATTATTCGATCCACGTAAACGCCTGTTAGATACCGATGATCCAGAGAAGGGTAATGTATTGACACCAGAGAGACGACGTAACCGTGAGTTGTGGTGTCGTCGGCATCTTTAATGGACGCACGTTCAGTGGAAATGTGTTATTTTGTCTGATGAGTTCATGTTGTGTATAGATATGCTGCCTGTGAGGCGTGTGGTGTGGCGTCGCCGAGGTTTGCGTTAAGCCGGTATATCATGGTCCCACAAAACATCCCTGATAGTGGTTAGGGGTAGTCTGACGGCTCGACAATACTTCGACAAAATCTTGGAAGCATACATTGTGTTCTTTCTTAGAGATCACCGTAACATCACGTTGTTTCAGCAGGACAACGCTACGCCACATTCAACCCGAATAACGTCTGAGTTCTTGGGTCAAAACAAGTCCTACCCTGACCATCGTTTTCGCTAGACCCGATCCCCATTGAGCATTTATGGGGCCAGCTCGGACGGCGACTTACACCGGAGGTCACGTCATAAACAACAAGGCACAGTTAGTGCAGGCACTGATAGACGAGTGTGATGCCATCGTATAATACCGGATTTAGCGCGTCATCCGCTGTATTTTCAGTTTCATCCTCTTCATTTAGGCGTTACAATTCAGCTCAAATGCAATACAATATATGTGTTCTTTCATAATACATTTGTTGTAAATCTCTGAACTTTATTTTATTTCAGTTTTGACATTCACAAACTGCCAGTATACTTCAATATATTGATATGAATCGTTTCTTAATGAACTAGCAGCGTTGTAATTTCTTCATTCAGTATAACTCATATTTCAAACTACGTACACATACATTGGACGTATGCTTACGGTTTCACGTGAATGTCCGTTACCATAAAACAAAGAAATCTAAAATTGTAGCATTTTCGTCATGAGAAATGAGTTTTGGACACTGCAAATATCGTGATATGATACCCTAAAAGCAACATGAATTAAACGTCTTTTGAGTTCATGTCTAAATACAGAATGTTAACAAAAAGAAGGCAAAACATGACTTATTGCCAAAAAAGTCATCTTAGAATTGTGCTTGAATTCCTAAATTAATTTGCATAGTTGTATTTATGCAGGTACAGCGAACCACGTGACTTGTTATGACAGTCCGACTGTTCGATCATACATTGGTACATGGAGCAAGACAAAATCTGGAAAGGTGTGTCAAAGATGGAATAGTCAGCTGCCTCATTCTCACGACCTTACAGCAGACATGTTTGAAGAAGATACGCTTACCGATGCAGAAAATTTCTGCCGAGATCCTACAGGATCCGGAGAGCTTTGGTGTTACACAACGGACCCTAAGACCCCAATAGAGAATTGTGGGATAGGAGATTGCTCCGGGGGTAAGTACAGATCTAGTCTGGACTTTTATGAGATTCCCTTTTCTAAATCCAAATAAGGGGTGGTTAATTCACATTTATCTGCATACTCTAGAATATTTCCATTTTATGTTCACCCTCAAATTTCATTATTTGGTTACCTATCACATTTCGGAGCACTTGATATCGATGCAAAAAGCAGTAATTTCTTACCTTGTCGACCGCTTAGTTTAACCTAATACGCTTTTGACCGATGCCTCCGATTGCCTCTGCCAGAATTATAATGATTGTTTCTTTAATGTTTACAGCTACCACCTGTCAAGCGTACAATGATGAGACATTATACCAAGGATCGAGTAATTCCCAACACTACTCAATGAAACCGTAGAATACGACCGTCGATTTCTAAATTCATCTTTCTATTGTTTTAGAGTAATTAGGACACAGTATGTGGTGTTCATACGGACCTTTTAATCAAATATAATCTGTATAACGATAACCATGTTATTGCAAACTCATGAAGTTATATATGCGGACGTGTATTTGTTGATCGAGATGTTTTTATATATTGTACTTTCCACAGTGACGTATATCGAACCCAACTTTCACTTTCCATAAATATTACATTTGAAACACAATAAATCAATCTTTATCTAAAAATAAAGTAAGATGACCTATTATTTTATTTCATATTTTCATTCAGACAGTGACTAATCTTGTGCGCGGTTTCATCAATTTGAGTTCAGTTATGAGGAAAATGATCCTGCTTCCGCAGTTTGCACAACCATAATATCTCGGTCAAGTTCGATATCCATTGGAGTATAATCTTGTGCGCGGTTTCACCAATTTGAGTTTATTTATGAGGAAAATTATCAGCTTTTATAGTTTGTTCAACGGTAAAAGCTCGGTCAAGTTCGATATCTACTGGATACAAATCCTTAAAGCGAAGGTCCTTCATTTGTAGTTATTTTACATGTGTATGTGTATTTTTTCATGTCTCCTTTGTGCTTTTGGTGTCGCTGTGCACTTTGTATGTGACATTTCCTGCTCGGCTTCTTCTTTCATTTTAATGACAATTGCTTTGTTTTGACAAGTTTTAAGTGAGACAAATTGACACCTGGCCTTGTTTAATAGTTCTCACGGGTCAGACTATCGGACCCATTCTCATAGTTAAATATCAGGGGGTTTTCCCAATCAGAAAAAAAATCCCAATCAGAAGCACCTACGAAAAATCCTCTACTGGAGCAATCTGGTATATCTTCAAGCTCTTTGGAAAACTCTGGCCATTATTGTCCCTTGTGTCATAAATGTTTGTGGACAGTTTGTGTATTTTTGACAGTTGATATAAGAAATGTAGATTATAATGCTTGTTTATATACAATTTAGAAATGAAAAGTCTGTTCTTGTAACAATGATAATTCCCAAAAGTTTTCTCAAATTTACGACGCACATTTTCCCAACTTATCTAGGGTATTTTTCCCAAAATGGACAGAAGAAGGCTTGGACACTTTTGTTTAAAAATATAAAACAGAACGTCCAAGATATGCATGGCATACATGCATGCGCTTGAATAACAAACAACGAATAAATAAACGTACCGAATTGAAACAAAACACGTAATAGATAGTTTGTCCACTATCCAATATCTACAAAAACTTCATGAATAGAATGCTTAACATAATATATATTATGCATCCGTCGACAATCCCTTCAGTATAATGTATACATAATAATGGTTTGAATGCTATTAATTTTCACAGCAAATCGTCATTCAATTGTTTTGATAGCGAACACGGCAATAGGCAAATAACAATGCTTTCTTGTTTGTGCCCTTTGAAAACTCAATATATATTCAATGTGTATGTATTCAATGTTTTAGCTAACTTGTGACTTTTTATTGAATACTGTTCTTGGAAATTACACAATCGTGTTTTAGCTGTATATAACGTAGCTATTGTGATAACTTAAATATATATAATTCGCTGTTTTTTATTAATTATGTTCATGTTGTTGCTACATAGAATTTAAGGTATTTGGTGTTTCCATAGAATTATTAAGTTTTTACTATTTTGGTTTGTGTTGCCATACGTCACAAGATATATTAGACCCCCCCCCCTCCTTCGGCCTGTCATTACTGACTGTCTTTTATCTTGTTCCGTGATGTATTCATTGCTTAAAACATTATAACCATGGTTGGCCCCCTAAGTTGTCCTTAGTTATTCTGTATGGTCGACCAGACCATTCATTGCGCCCCTGTTCCCATGCATGTTTACCCTTTCACCTCCTCATTGCCTAATGTTTTGCAGAGTGTTGTTTTCCCGGGGATTAAAATTTTGTATGGGAATGCATTGTCTTGTGTATGAGGCGTTCCCTGTAATAACTTAATCACTCTTTAAGTGGTGTCCTTTCCTGTTGTTGATTATGTTTTATGTGTTTTCTTTTGAGTTTCAACATTTTTGTCAGTAAAGGAAATACAAACTGATTTTAAATCAATCTTTAATTGACCGTCTTTTTTTTGTTGTAAGGGTGTGATTTTCGTGTTCGTGATAATTCTGAATTAATTAGTGGATATTTATACCACATGATCTGTTAGTGTGTTGTCTTTTATATGTTATTTTATACCACATAATTGGGTTGTCAGTTAAATATCTCACCACTATTGTGTTTGCGATTTAGATCTTAGTAGAATTATTTTGTTTGTAGGTATTTACTTACGGCGATACCATTGCCATGTGTTTTGACAAGTTTATCAATATACACATTTATGGATTACCTCTATACACTATATAGTAAATTTATACATGTAGAATGACTTTTGGCGATGTTTTACATTTTGGTAAATGCACTAAAAAAAAAAGTATTTTTAATATCTAAAGTATTTTAGGATAGGAGAGAAACTAATACAGCTTATGCTATTTATTTTTTCTAATTTATCAATAAAATATAAAAAAAACTAGATTTTCCGAACTCACCCCATGTTTCTGTTGTTGTTATTTTGGAATAAAAACTTAATTTTATGTTGTTTTTTTAAATATCTCGATAACATGAGGTAGCTTTGATTATTGTCTTTGTATACATGTTTTTCATTTGCAAAATTAACGCTTGTGCAACTAGCCTGATTTACCGGACCAACATGTACAATTTGACAGTACTAATAGTTGAAGGAATGTATATCGATAAAACAGTATACATTTTACCTTGCTAAACTATGTAGTTTCAAAATGTTTGCTAAAAAGCAAATTTGGCTATTTTCTAGGGCATATATCGCCTTAATAACTTTATACATGAAATGGTCCGGTTTTCTGTATTTTTAAACAAATTTTGAGCTATTCAGTTAATAAAAACCTATTGACCAACTAATGTTGAATTGACAGTTTGTGAATCTATATTTAGATACCCGAATAAAACAGATATTGATTGCGAAATGTCTAAACCTAACATGGCAAAAATAGGATAGAATATAATGTATATTGACAGTATGTGAATCTATATTTAGATACCGGAATAAAACAGATCTTGATTGCGAAATGTATAAACGTGACATTGCAAAACTAGGATAGAATATAATTGTGTTCTTTCTGTTTACATCAGTTTTGTCACAGTATGTACAATACATACATGAATGGTATTTGTATGCTAATTTTTGATGTTGAACAATGCTCATGTTCATTCGACTGTGACATCAAATATCAGGTTAAGTGTTAGTATTCATTTTAATGGAAAGTGCTACATATCCACGCAATGTTTGGCTATCGGTAACGAAGGCGATGTGTTTGAAGGGTAGAGTGTCGTCTGTCTGCTGAGCCAGAGGCCTTGAGTTCAAGCATCGCGTTAAACACGAATGTCACAATTCCTGGTGTGTGCGTGAATACAGGGCCCGTATTCACAAACGTTTTAAGACTGAATCTCAGAGTTAGACTCAGACTTTAAGAAGGTTAATATTAATTATGATCCTACGTTGTTATGGCACGATATATTTTGATAAAACATGGCAAAAGTGTAGTGTGAATAACAAGAAATGTTCAAACAATAATATATCCGTTTAGATATAATAAAACGAAATACTTGTAAATTTATATTTTGCAATTTTAAAGTCTAAGTCTGGGTTTCAGTCTTAAAATGTTTTTGAATAAGGCCCCATGATACTCATCAAGAAAACAGTTACTGATAGCGATAAGTTGAAATTGAAAACAAAAGATTTCTCATTTGACGTAAGTTTCGAACAATCTGTAACTTATTAGTACATTTGTATGATACATGTATGTTTGCTTTGCTATACTATATAGAATCTTACATAGTAATAAACTTGATATTTCTCTATCATTGTTTCGTTGTTCTTCACCGCTATATTTATTTAATTGAATCCGCTTTACTTCAAGAAGAAAATGCCATGTCGCCACGTTTTAACATCATTAATACAATTTGATGTTTAACAGAATAAAGGGGCGATAACAGCAAGCAACATATTTTTCAAGATTTATCTCGCTTAGATTGCATCTCAATTTTAAAGTCAAATTCTAAACAGTGGTTATCTACCTTAAGAGTACTCGTCTATGTACTCAAATGTTTAAATATACATTATAAAACGCCCATTTGTGTACCCTAGACGTGTCTTTTAAAGATTCAGAAAAACCTCAATAATAAGACCACCATCGGGACTCTTGAAAACCGGCCTTAATATCGAGGTGGTCTTAGAGCGGAACAGTCAAATGGACTTAAAAATTTGTGTTCTTAATTTCGATGACATTTTATTATTGAGGTGGTCATTAAAATATTGTTTTTGTTTACCTGAACGAACATGAAACATATACTCTTTCTAGTTAAAACTTCGATAAATATGCATAATCATGAATACATTTATAACGTATGTCTCTGTATTTGTCGAAAATGTTCAAATTTCGTACCTTAAAAAGTTCATGTGTAAACTTTGCAAGGTTAATCTGAATATTTGTATCTGTTGTTCCCATTAAATTATAAAATTCTTGTAATTTGTATCTATTGAGCTCATTAATGTTTCTGCCTAAAAGATGATCGCGTATGTTTTTATATAGATATTAACCTAAACCATTAAGCATAACAGTACAGCAACTTAAAGTTAAAGCCGACAAAGTCCGAAACACATTCCTAAAATACATTCTTATCGGTATGGTCCACATAAACTCGATATATATATATTAGTGTTGGACGTCTGTCAATATTTCATATATTTAAAGAAACATTCAATTATTCCAGGGAACGCACAAGACAATCACTCCCCACACAGACAACATTCTACAAAACATCAGGCACTTGTTAGTAATTTAAGAAAATGCCACAAAAATACATTTAAATTTTAGTGTTGAAAAAAGCATATATGACACGACATTATAGCCAACTTATATCATATTAATTGGTGGCAGTAATATGCCACCATAAGAATGGTTACACTGTGCATTCATAGTTATTCGGGTGTGCGGTGTTGCAAATATGTTGTGACTAAGCCTCTGAATTATTTTTTGGTCTGATGCTTAAGTTACTGCCGTATACAATTGATATTTACCATATGCTACCAGTCCTGCTCGCATCAATCAAAGTCGACGAGCCTTAACATTGATTCCTTATTGATTGCCAACGCACTTGTAAGACAGGAGTGGGTTTATATTTATCACCACTGTTGACTGTTGTTGTCGTTTATGGTGTTGATGAAACTAAACACATTGAAATATTTATCAATAAAATATAATGCATATACGTACATGTGTATATCCTCATTTGGAAATTGCTATCCATAGCTTTTATTATTTCTTCGTCGTATAATGTTTCGTCAATGCAGTTTTACTTGGTTTATTTACCCGATCAGATGTATGGAAATGTTATCGTGAAATCCTTGACAAAGTACCAGAGTGAACTCCCCTTATTTGAACATTACTGAGGCAATATCTGTATATGGGTGTTCCTTCTTCATTCAACATGATCATATCGGTGCCAGTCTGACTATTGTCTCGAATTCGATTTAAACAACACTTAGTCGCTCAGTCAGTGATTCTAGTATATGAAGCGCATGCTAATCCGTCGAGACATGTTTGATTGATTGGAGAAAATTCACAACAGATTAAGGTTCTCGTATTTTCTACAGAAACCTATTTAGAAATGCCAATTTCACCTTTAAAACATGGAAATAACACGTTTCATGTTAATGATACAGACAAAAGTCTTATACAAATAGTGAGTTTGAACCTCTATTGTTTATTCAATTAATTAAAATATAGAAATTTTCCCCACCGGTACAGTCTAACAAGAATAAGCGAAAGGTCACATGCTCCACTGACGGATCAAAAATAAATAAGATAAAATATGCATTAAATAAAACTAATGTTCCGTCAACGGTTGACAACATTGACAAGTGCAAAGACAAATATTATGTTCATGGCACAAGATCATACATATATAATACATTCTATAAAACAATTATAATTATATATTTATGGTGTTACTGAGAAATCATAAGCACAATCATGAGAAATAGTACTGTAGATGAACACATCACGGAACAAGTCAAGCAAGTTAGTAATTATAGGCCGGCGGGAGGGGGACATGAATATTTCATTAAGTAATATAACTGCACATTGGGAATGGGAAACCTTACGTACATCTATAAACATAAATATAAATAATAACCACACAGCGAGGTGAAATATGCAGCCATAGGCAAAGTACTAACGTATGAAGTTTTTACAAACAAATCACAAGACAATGCACAGATCCCCGGGAAACACACATACAGTGATAACACTTTCCAATATCACACAGCCAATATGGCCGTTAAGTGAAGTAGTGCATAGTAAGTGAAACCTTTACTGATATTTATCTAGTTAAGGATATGATCTTGCCACCGTACATAAAAACAGTACAAAACGTTGTCAGTAACGTAAATAGTACGTTCTCGACTGAACTACCACCTTTCGGCCTATTATTATTGGCTTTCTTGACGTATTCAATCGATTTATCTCCCCCTGTTGGTGTCCCCCTAAATTACCCTTACTTGTTCTTTATGGTCATCCAGACCATGCCTTGCACTCCTGTTCCCATACATGTTTACCCTTGCACTTCCTCAATGACTAATGGTGTGTAGGCTGTTGTTTTACCGGTGGTCCGTGTTTTAACATTTAAAATTCACAACCTTTTACAAATATACTGGTTGTCGATGAAAACGCTCCATGAAATATACTTATTATGTTTAAGACTGCTGTACATTTTGAATGTCAAAACGAAAAACAACTCTATCATGAAAGAAAACAATAACGTCTACCAGTGCCTGCACTAACTGTGCCTTGCTGTTTATCACGTGACGTCCGTTGTCAAGCTGGTCCCAATATGCTCCATGGGCTCAGGTCTGGCGAAAACGCTGGTCAGGGCAAAATTTAAACATTATTTTGACCCAAAGAAATAATACGTTATTCTGACTGAATGTGGCGTAGCGTTTTTCCCGCTGAAACAGCGTGATGTAACGAATATCTCGAAGAAAGGGCACAACGCACGCCACACCTTACGCCTCCCATCCAGCATAGCTATACAAAACCTTGACTCATCAATGAAAAGAACACATTGGCACCGATCTCGCGTTTATCCTAGATGCCGACGACATCACAACTCACGGTTACGTCGCCTCCATGGCGTCGAATAATGCATTGCTGGTTATATCTCCTTGATTCCTTGGCAGTTCGTGTTCCTGTTTGGAAGCGTCTTTGCATCCTGGACATGGAACATAAGGAACAGAGCCGGTTTATTGGTGTATATAGTGAAGTGAGAACAATGCATAGTACGTGCAACAGCGGTATATGACATTCCCCATGCTACCATACCGACAAGTTCGTGAAGTTGGCCAAATTTAAACTCCCATAACGTGAATTAGTCTTTTATCGGCGATTTGATTGTCTAAAGCTAAGTTATTAAATGCTAGCACACGTACACTGATATGATTCGAATCAAAAATTATTGTCAGCAAAATAACGATTTGCAGGGGGTTCACGAAACTGGGTCATGGGCAGGGGGATCAGTAATATGTTCATACAATTATGTAAACACTATATAACGAAACACGTAACTGAATATGTTGGTGCGCAATCATTGAACACGAGTATATTTATGATATGCGTGTAATTAATTATTTTCAGTTGACTACCGGCACATTAAATAACGATAACATGTTTACGATTTTGCAGAATGTTCTGTTTATTTCCACACTTAATTGAATCCTGGCTAGCGTGAAGTCATGTTTGCATACTATATGTTTTATCACTTAAGTGGGGTTATTCATATTAGATTCAACCGATTCAACAGGGTGTTTATTTTGTAACAGAGCTCTTTGTCATGTCAACAGCAATGTCTACGTATGGGCTTTTCTAACTATTAGGGTGAAGAGGCTCAATTTTGTAGAATGGGCGATATTCGGAAAATAATCAGATGTATACAAATTGGAGTTCTATTAAGTGCTGCCGTGTTTGTGGTAAACGCGGAACGTTATATTGTGACAAATATTGCCAATCAAAATGTTACTGACGTTAACAGAGTATTTGTGTCAACGAATGTTAAAACTGTCATCCAATGTGCACGGAAATGCCTGGAGGCAAATTGTTCATCGTTTTCGTACGGGGAGAAACTGAGTAAGTAAACAGGCGATCATTTAAAAACGTTGCAACATTTATTCATATGTTTTTGTATCATTTCTAAACGTGACAAAAGAAAGGACAATTTGGTAAAAGGAACACCACATTCACAAGACAATGCTTCAGTACAAAGATCCATAGGACACATAAGCACACAAAACACAAGGGGTAGAGGATATGTAAGGGCAAACATCTATGGGAATAGGGCAATAAGGATTAGTCGGGATGATGATCAGAAATAACAAAAGAGAGTGGAAGGCTTGGGGAAATATGAAACATTCAACACGATTATTATACGTATATAGTGTTCGACGATAACTGCATCAAAAAATGACAAGTTAAAGAATGTAATGGGAAGTTATGATCTACTAAAGTAACATTTGATACTAAAGTTAAAAAAGATTCAGAAGAAAGGACGACCATTTATACAAATCAAAAAGTCTATAGATCCCTTGATCTAGACAAAATGTAAGGTAGGAAACACACATCGGTTGGGGAGCTCACAACAATACAAAACGGAAAAGGAGTTACACGTAAAGACGGAACACAAAAATAAGATGGAACGCAAAAAGAAGTTGCCAGGTGTTTAAGGTAGAACAGGTTAGTACTGTTAAGCTACCCAGGAACCTAGGTTATATAAGTCATCTGACCGCCGTAGTTACCTCCAACACAATAAAATAATAGAATGAACGTTTAAACCAAACCAGATACATCAACGTTTTCGAACGCTAGACATTACGGAAAATAATACCAAGTGTGTTTTAGCCAAACTCTTATCACACTGTCTGTAACAAAGAATGATGTGTTTTGGTTGAAACGGTCCATTACCAACGCCTTTAAAAATACTTTGGCGGCACCAATTTGTCATAAAAAATATGTTTCGTGTCTTATAATTATACATGTATTTATGGAACGATTATTTCGGGCATTTGGTCCTCATTACATGTACACAGTTTGTGTTAGAATAATGTAGTTAGTGTTTATTGCAGTATTCGTTTATAATGTATTCTTACGGTATCTCATCCCTTAAACTTCCAGGTTCAAAGGAATGTTTTCCAACCACTCCAGACGCGTACTCTGGTCGCCAAGCACGGGCATCTAGTGGTGAAACTTGTCAGCGTTGGGACACTCAGATACCACACAGTCATTCGAAGACTAACACCTCGCTCTTTCCTGATATAACCGTATCAGACGCAGCGAATTTCTGTCGTGATCCCGACAAAGCTGAATTCCTATGGTGTTATACAATGAATCCGGATAGAAAATGGCAATCTTGCCCCGTCGAGCAATGTGGCTTTGGTGAGTGAAGCAGAAATAATGTCTGATTAAAAGTAATTAATGAATTAAGTGCATGTTATGATATTCATCGCGTACTTTGAATGTCCCTCGAGTTTATTTATTGTGCGCATTTGAATAATACGGCATATTCGCGAATAAACGTAGTGTACTATTGTCGGAGGTATAATTCCTCGACAATACTGATTATCGCATTTCCTAATATATTTTCGGTGACTGAAAATAATTGTGCAGGTATATTATGAAATAAAGACAAGGGATATATGTGTAATTCCTTATTGTTGACAACACTTTCATTTGTAAATTTGACAGCCATAACGTAGTTCAGGTAAACGAAAAGTAAATCAAGTTCGTTTTGGGGATCACGTCCGAAAAAATCAGTAGTCACGTTGAAAGAACAATGTTTCAAATAATTCATAGACCCTGATCAGCAATTTTGTTATATCGCATACTCGGCTTTCTTCCTATAATTAGTAATAAAGGAAATGCCTTACTCACAACACAAGACGGCCAAACACAGCTCCCTTTTTTACGCAATGAAACAAAAATGTAAGATGGACAAAAATTATCCAAGCAAATCCTGAGGGGTTCTAAGGAAGAAACACGAAACATAAGTTAAACATAGATGCAAAATTAGCGACAAAAAGGCGCTGCAGTCTTGGAATTACAATGCTGAATTATTTTCGACTTAAATCAGTTTGACCACAGAGTGCTTAAGCACAGTCAAGAACAGCCGAACAAACGCACACATTAGTGTAATGTCACAAAAACTTATCAGTGCTTATAAAATTAAATTAATGGACAAAATAGGAAATAACAGGAATAACCAACAACTATCGTAAGGACCTCCCCTGAAATAGAATATGTCATGCTGTAACGACATGATTTCAGCAACAACAAAACAAACGACCAAAAGTAATGATTTTTTGTTTATTTCATCCAATTGATTGAAATATTTATAAATAATTTCAGAATTTCGGCACGAGAGATGTTACCATGATACCCTCACAGCAAAAGATTATAATGGTTCTTGGAACCGAACAAGAAGTGGAAAAGTATGTCAAAGATGGGACGCTCAATCTCCAAACAGCCATACGTATATTTATTCTTCCAGTTACCCTGACAACACGATTCCGGATGCCGAAAACTACTGCAGGGATCCAGGTGACTCGGGATATACCTGGTGTTATACAATGGAGCCAGGAACCAAGTGGGAAGCGTGTGACGTCACCTCTTGCACAAAATGTAAGCAACTGTTTTAATGCAAACCATTTTCAACGCGTTATGCTGTCGTCTTTCTTTCTATACACCATAAACAGTTGCATCCCATGGGAACAACACATTTCAAATCGGTGATAAGAAACTATTTCCAAATAACGATGAATCAAAATCGTGCACAAAAGGTGAGCAAAATCTGTGTAACTTTTTCAGTTTGAATGCAAACCGTTCCCAACAAATTTCGCTGTTATTGATTTTTCTTTGTAAATTGGCAATACTGTATAAGATGGTCGGTTTAAGATTTGTTGTGCAACATAAAATAAAATGCCGAGATGTTACGATTGCTGGTCAATCCAGATCCTAAATGGATTTCGGTAAATTCACCGAAATACAATTGATTTCGGTGAGGTAACGTACCCCTTTATCGAAATGCAATCCGCGTCAAAGTTACAAACGTTGTTCGGTTTAGTGGTTAACGTAAGATTTTATTGGTTTACTCAACACTAATGTGCAAATACCAAAGCCATGCTAGTACGGCTGCGCCGATAAATCTTGTTTGCTATAAAATCATAAGTTACGAAAATCAAACATATCAACACCATACGTTTTCACACCATATCAACTAACTATTGGAATAACACTGAAATACACTGTCGCCTTTGAAACCGCTAGTGACAAGTCCGTATCCGCCGTTTATTTTACCGCTCCAATTTGCTTACCACTTTTTGGCATCAAAATCACGAATTATCTCTGCTTTATGGTAGGCGCATGACCGTTGCTTGCCGAAATATTGGGGCGGCGGTCGCCCCAGTCGCGACGCCGCTGACAATTTGAATCATAATAAGCAAGATTCATACAAGCATACTATAATGATAAAGAATAATTTAGTGTACCGAAATGTTCAAAGGTAAATGTTGATATAATCGTACTACATTACAGTCCCATTACATGCACAGTCATTCGATTTAAGTAAGTTTGATCATAAAATATTTAAGTATGTACCCAGTATGAACATAATAAATCGGTTTCATCATTTTTAAATATGTTACATCAAAATACTTGCTTCGAAATTATGGATGCCCTTGAAGCGCCTCTCAGGACCTTCAGTCATTTGATATAACTGTGTAGCTGAGTATTACCAGTTCGCATTTATCACGCCTCATTGTTCATTCAATTGTTCGCTGTTGTGAATCAGGTGTGACATGCCCCATGGGATTAAGTGCATGCGGTCGTTTAATGGATTATTTAATCTTCTTTACCTGTCGGGACTTGTCCGGTTTAATGCGGTAGCTGGTCGCGTTATAGAAAAGTCGTTTAATAGATGCTTTTTTTGTATAGTAAAAACGCTCGGGCGGGAATTTAAGTGGTCGTTTAATAAAAAAGTCGCTTAATACAGGTGGTCGCTCGAGCAATGTATACTGTATGTGCATTCTTTGCCATGTCTTTATTTTAACGATTCATCAGGATCCAACCACTGATATCATTGTATCGTCGTCTCACAATACTCAAGCCCAATACCATAAAAACATACTAATACAATACATATTGCCTGCGACGTAGGATTTTGAAAGTAGTCGCTTTAGAGACACTAAAATACCATAAATAGCATCTGTCGTTACGTGGAACCAATCCGTTGAAACATGGCTTGGTTGCATCCTTAACCATTTAAACACCCAATGACATTTTGGCATTTTATGCCACAGACCGTTCAAATACTGTACTCCTACTTTCACCTACCATTTGTGTTTGTCGTGTGCCCCTTTGCTTTTGTAATTCTTTACAAGTAGGTACACTTTGTCAGTTCTTTGTTACGCTCCCATACAGCGCTTTGATTCCACTACCGTTACATTCACCTGCTGCTGTATTACCCAGTATATTTTGATATTTGACCTCGAAATCACCGTTCGTCTGACATACTAAATTACATTGGTCGGCAACATCACGTGACTACTGAGTGTATAAAAGATGGGCATTTTCCAGTGTTATAACCAATCAAATGTGTGCACAATGTATAGCCTTTCGTGTCGAGGGAAATTTTGATTATCTAGCTAATCGGTGTTCCATTTATAGCAGGCAGTGTTTCTTTCTTTCATTGAGCATTGTAATGAAACGTTTTACAAATAGTGTGGCGAATTTCGCATCGACAGATGTTTAAATGACCTTAAATCACTTCACATTAACAAGCCCCGTAATAATTTTGGCATGCCGACAAAACGATAGTCACTTACGTTAGATTTATTTAGTTTTTCTAACAATTTTCATTGTCACAACGCCATTTCTATGACAGGGAAAGCTGTCTAATCAATGCAAACACCCATTTATTAAATAAGCTTTATTTACACATGTTTACTGTCCTACTTTTGGGACATTAGCGAGTCTTTACAAGCGGCTTGCAGAATGACCGAGGACACATGTCGATTCGCCTGTCTAAAAATAGAAAATATCAGTCATGCGGGAGTTATAAAGCAGAGGGTATCGGAATAAGCGCCCGATGCTAAAGGAGATTATTTATTTATATGAGCGCCGCTGTACCATTTTCAAAACTTAGTGAAGTAATTTCCAGAAAACGTCACATGTGACGTCACCATGTACTGACAGTAAGCAATATTTGCCCTATATGGCAATGTGAAAACGAAGTGACCATATGGGAGTAAATATTGTTTCCTGCTTGCAAATAGTGACATCACATGTTGCGTTTTCTTGAAATGACGTCACTTAGAGAATATGTTGTAAATGCCATTATATAAGTATAGATGTCATACTTCCATGTGCATTAAGGGACACTCTGGCCATTGTTTGTGGCATTTCCTGCTCCATTTCGTCGTTCATTTTTTCTTTTTGATTGAATGGTTGTCTTGCAACTTACGATTTCTAAGTTATAACTTGAATATATTCTAACACGTACAGGATTTATGATTCAATGGTGCTTTAGCAGAAATTGGTAAATCAAATATTTTGCGGGACTAAACGCAACAAAATTCACCGAAAAATTATAATTCGATAAATGGATCATTTTATGTACTCAGATTTAAACGACAAGAAATGCTACGAGAATGACAGCCATTTACAGTATACTGGAAATTGGGATCTGACTGTAAAGTACACCAAGTGTCAAAGGTGGGACTCTCATGGGGTAACTGATGCTGCTCTCTTTCCCGATGACACGATAGAAGACGCGGGAAACTATTGCCGTGATCCAGGTAACAAAGGTTATCTTTATTGTGACATGATGGGTCCAACTTACATTGCGCCGTATTGTGGCTTGTTGAAATGTAAGTGTTATTTGTCTTATGGCAGTTTATTAGGATGAATGCAGCATGTTTTGTTTCATGACATTTGTTTCTGTTTATAGCCATCAATGGTTTATTTTTAAATGCGTCAAATTCAGTAGCTTACGCTTAGTATTTTTCATTGACACCGAAATGTCTGCTCAAAGGCAGTTCGGATTAACTGATTTCTTGCAAAATCGGTCAAAATCAGTGAACATATCGTCTAACAGGTATGTTGTTTGTATACATTAATTGCATACAATAGTTACGCTCTGAAACAAAACATATGCATTATATGTGCAAAGAAAATGATAATTTTTCAGTTGCCTGTTTCTTTCTTTGTTATAGTTTTTACACATATACAAACATACTGACCGCTTTCAATAACATGGCGTGACAGCCACTATCCATGACCAAGTCTCGTTATTTTGCTGACAATCATGGTAATTATGAACCATATCAATGTTCATGTGATAGCATCTCATAACTTAACTCTATCAAAACGCGAACAAAATACCTCAACTTAATTCATGTAACGGGACGCTTAAATGACGCCCAACGTCATGAAGCGGCAAGGTAGCAGAGGGAATGTCATATCACGCTGTTGCACGTAGTATGCATTGTTCTCACTCCACTATCATGCGGTTAGTTAGACGACACCATGAAAACGGCACTGCTACTGATCTTCCACGTCCAGAACACCAAACAGTGACGTTCCGTCAACAAGACTGCCATATTTTATTCATGCACCTCCGAGATTGTTTTCAAACAGCAATAAGGACTACCCAGGAAACAAGTGGATATAATCAGCAATGCATTATTCGATCCACGTAAACGCCTGTTAGATACCGATGATCCAGAGAAGGGTAACGTATTGACACCAGAGAGACGACGTAACCGTGAGTTGTGGTGTCGTCGGCATCTTTAATGGACGCACGTTCAGTGGAAATGTGTTATTTTGTCTGATGAGTTCATGTTGTGTATAGATATGCTGCCTGTGAGGCGTGTGGTGTGGCGTCGCCGAGGTGTGCGTTAAGCCGGTATATCATGGTCCCACAAAACACCCCTGATAGTTGTTAGGGGCAGTCTGACGGCTCGACAATACTTCGACGAAATCTTGGAAGCATACATTGTGTTCTTTCTTAGAGATCACCGTAACATCACGCTGTTTCAGCAGGACAACGCTACGCCACATTCAACCAGAATAACGTCTGAGTTCTTGGGTCAAAACAACGTTCAAGTCCTACCCTGACCATCGTTTTCGCTAGACCCGATCCCCATTGAGCATTTATTTGGAATGCTCGGGCGGCAACAAGGCACAGTTAGTGCAGGCACTGATAGACGAGTGTGATGCCATCGCATGATACCGGATTTAACGTGTCATCCGCTGTATTTTCAGTTTCACCCTCCTTCATTTAGGCGTTACAATTCAGCTCAAATACAATACAATCCATGTGTTCTTTCATAATACATTTGTTGTAAGTCCCTGAACTTTATTTTATTTCAGTTTTGACATTCACAAAGTAAAGCAGTCTAAAAATATAATAAGTATATTTCATGGTGCATTTTCATTGACTGCCAGTATACTTCAAGATATTGATAAAGTCGTTTCTTAATGAACTAGCAGCGTTGTAATTTCTTATTTTAGTATAACATATATAAATCAAACTACGTACACATACATTGGGCGTATGCTTACGGTTTCGCGTGAATGTTCGTTACCATCAAACAAAGAAATTTAAATCTAAAATTGTAGCATTTAGGTCATGAGAAATGAGTTTTGGACACTGCAACTATCGTGATATGATATCATAAAAGCAACAGTAAATAAACGTCTTTTGGGTTCATGTTTAAATACAGAATGTTGACAACAAGAATGCAAAACATGACTTATTGCCAAAAAAGTATTCTTAGAATTGTGCTTGAATTCCTAAATTAATTTGCATAGTTGTATTTGTGCAGGTACAGCAAACCGCGTGACTTGTTATGATAGTCCGACTGTTCGGTCATACATGGGTACATGGAACAAGACAGAATCTGGAAAGGTGTGTCAAAGATGGAATAGTCAGCTGCCTCATTCTCACGACCTTACAGCAAACATGTTTGAAGAAGATACGCTTACCGATGCAGAAAATTTCTGCCGAGATCCTACAGGATCCGGAGAGCTTTGGTGTTACACAACGGACCCTAAGACCCCAATAGAGAATTGTGGGATAGGAGATTGCTCCGGGGGTAAGTACAGATCTAGTTTAGACTTTTATGAAATTCCCTTTTCTAAATCCAAATAAGGGGTGGTTAATTCACATTTATCTGCATACTCTAGAATATTCCCATTTTATGTACACCCTCAAATTTCATTATTTGGTTACCTATCACATTTCGGAGCACTTGATATCGATGCAAAAAGCAGTAATTTCTTACCTTGTCGACCGGTTAGTTTAATCTAATTATCTTTTGACCGATGTCTCCTATTGCCTCTGCCAGAATTATAATGATTGTTTCTTTGATATTTACAGCTACCACCTGTCAAGCGTACAATGATGAGACATTATACCAAGGATCGAGTAATTCCCAACACTACTCAATGAAACCGTAGAATACGACCGTCGATTTCTATATTCATCTTTCTATTGTTTTAGAGTAATTAGGACACAGTATGTGGTGTTCATACGGACCTTTTAATCAAATAATATGTATAACGATAACCATGTTATTGCAAACTCATGAAGTTATATATGCGGATGTGTATTTGTTCATCGAGATGTTTTTATATATTGTACTTTCCACAGTGACGTATATCGAACCCAACTTTCACTTTCCATAAATATTACATTTGAAACACAATAAATCAATCTTTATCTAAAAATAAAGTAAGATGACCTATTATTTTATTTCATATTTTCATTCAGACAGTGACTAATCTTGTGCGCGGTTTCACCAATTTGAGTTTATTTATGAGGAAAATGATCATGCTTCCGCAGTTTGCACAACCATAACATCTCGGTCAAGTTCGATATCCATTGGAGTATAATCTTGTGCGCGGTTTCACCAATTTGAGTTTATTTATGAGGAAAAAATCAGCTTTTACAGTTTGTTCAACGGTAAAAGCTCGGTCAAGTTCGATATCTACTGGATAAAAATCCTTAAAGCAAAGGTCCTTCATGTGTAGTTGTTTTACATGTGTATGTGTATTTTTCCATGTCTCCTTGTGCTTTTGGTGTCGCTGTGCCCTTTGTATGTGGCATTTCCTGCTCGACTTCTTCTTTCATTTTAATGACAATTGGTTTGTTTTGACAAGTTTTAAGTGAGACAAATTGACACCTGGCCTTGTTTAATAGTTCTCACGGGTCAGACTATCGGACCCATTCTCATAGTTAAATATCAGGGGGTTTTCCCAATCAGAAAAAAAATCCCAATCAGAGGCATTACGAAAAATCATCTACTGGAGCAATCTGGTATATCTTCAAGCTCTTTGGAAAACTCTGGCCATTAGTGTCCGTTGTGTCATAAATGTTTGTGGACAGTTTGTGTATTTTTGACAGTTGATATAAGAAATGTAGATTAGAATGCTTGTTTATATACAATTTAGATATGAAAAGTCTGTTCTTGTAACAATGATAATTCCCAAAAGTTTTCTCAAATTTACGACGCACATTTTCCCAATTTATCTAGGGTATTTTCCCCAAAATAGACAAAAGAAGCCTTGGACACTTTTGTTTAAAAATATAAAACAGAACGTCCAAAATATGCAGAGCATACATGCATGCGCTTAAATAACAAACAACGAATAAACAAACGTACCGGATTGAAACGAAACACGTAACAGATAGGTGTGTCCACTATCCAATATCTACAAAAACCTCATGAATAGAATGCTTAACATAGTATATAGTATGCATCCGTCGACAATCTCTTTAGTATAATGTATACATAATAATGTTTTGCTTTCGTTGTTGTGCCCTTTGAAAACTCAATATATATTGAATGTGTATATATTCAATGTTTTAGCTAACTTGTGACTTTTTTTATTGAAGACTGTTCTTGGAAATAACATAATCTTGCTTTTAGCTGTATACGAGGGTCATGCAAAAAGTTCTGTCACTAATGGGCTTCCGTAGTTTTATCCCAGGTATTTTTTAAAACGTTTCATTGCACTTGAATGGTGTGTCCAATAGCTAATGATATCCGTTTATTTTGTGCAAATTGCTTTTCAAATGACCGAGTTATTTCAAATTGAAATACATGCAGTCATATACACTGACCAATTTACTTTTCACATTGTAAAATGGACGAAAAGACTGAAATTCGTAGCTATATTAAATGCCGCATTATGCTTGATATAGATATTTGATGAATTGTGTGGTATATATGGACCTCATGCCATTTCGATGCGCACAGTTGTTAGGTGGGTTAAAGCTTTTAAAGCTTGGAAATTATCTGTCGAAGATGATACCCATTCTGGTAGGCCTAAGACCTCTGTAACCAAGGCAAACATCGCTGCTGTAAAAGTTGTGGTCGAACAGAATGCGCGATTGTCGGTGAAAGATATATTGCCTTGTCCATCTGGTCATACAGTAACTGGACGATTCTACAATAACTCTGTACTGAAGAAAGTGAAAGAGTTTTGCAATAAGAAACGTCCAAGCAAAGGATGGTCAAGAGTTCATCTTATACACGACAACGCCTCCTCTCACAAGTGCGAGGTTGTTAAGTCTTTTTTGGCTTCTGAAAAGGTAGAAGTTGTAAACCATCCGCCTTATTCACCTGACCTGAGTCCTTATGACTTTTTTTTATTTCCAAGGCTTAAGAAAATGCTTTCTGGAAAGAAATATAAGTCCAGAAGTTCTCTTGGCAGCGCCATTTATCAGTGTCTCCAACAGATACCAAAAGAAGACTATGTATCTGCTTTTCGCGATTGGGTAAAAAGTTTACAAAAATGTGTTTCGGTAAAGGAGGAATACTTTGAAGTTTTGTAATAAAAATAATTTTGATAAAACGTAGCACTTAAGAAATCCGAACCCAATGACAGAACTTTTTGCAGGACCCTCGTATAACGTAGCTAGTGAGGTAACTTAAATATATATAATTCGATGGCGTTTTATTAATTATATTGATGTTGTTGCTACTTAGAGTGAAAGGTATTTGGTGTTTCCATAGAATTATTAAGTTTTTACTGTTTTGATTTGGGTGGTCATACTTCACAAGACATATTAGACCCGCCCCCCTTCGGCCTATCATTACTGACTGTCTTTATCTTGTTCCGTGATGTATTCATTGCTTAAAACATTATCACCGTGGTTGGCCCCCTAAGTTGTCCTTAGTTATTCTGTATGGTCGACCAGACCATTCCTTGCGCCCCTGTTCCCATGCATGTTTACCCTTTCACCTCCTCATTGCCTAATGTTTTGCAGAGTGTTGTTTTCCCGGGGATCTGTATGGGAAGGCATTGTCTTGTGTATGAGGCTTTCCCTGTAATAACTTAATCACTCTTTAAGTGGTGTCCTTTCCTGTTGTTGATTATGTTTTATGTGTTTTCTTTTGAGTTTCAACATTTTTGTCAGTAAAGGAAATACAAACTGATTTTAAATCAATCTTTAATTGACCGTCTTTTTTGTTGTTGTAAGGGTGTGATTTTCGTGTTCGTGATAATTCTGAATTAATTAGTGGATATTTATACCACATGAGCTGTGAGTGTGTTGTCTTTTATATGTTATTTTATACCACATAATTGTGTTGTCAGTTAAATATCTCACCACTATATTGTTTGCGATTTAGATCTTAGTAGAATTTTCTTTTTTGTAGGTATTTACTTACGGCGATACCATTGCCATGTGTTTTGACAAGTTTATCAATATACACATTTATGGATTAACTCTATACACTATATAGTAACTTTGTACATGTAGAATGACTTTTGACGATGTTTTACATTCCGGTAAATGCACTAAAAATTCTGTTAAGTATTTTTTAATATCAAAAATATCTTTGGAAAGGAGAGAAAGTAGTACAGCTTATGCTATTTTTTATTTTATTTTATCAATAAAAATAAAAAAAACTAGATTTTCCGAACTCACCCCTTGTTTCTGTTGTTGTTATTTTGGAATAAAAACTTAATTTTATGTTGTTGTTTTTTAAAAATCTCGAAAGCATGAGGTAGCTTTGATTATTGTCTTTGTATACATGTTTTTCTTTTGCAAAATTTACGCTTGTGCAATAAGGCTGATTTACCGGACCAACATGTACAATTTGACAGTACTAAAAGTTCAAATAACTTCATTATTTTTCAAAATTATAGCAGTAATAGTTGAAGGAATGTATAACGATAAAATAGTATACATGTTACATTGTTATATTATGTAGTTTTAATTTTTTTGCTAAAAAGCAAATTTGGCTATTTTCTAGGGCATATATCGCCTTATTAACTTTATCATGAAATGGTCCGTTTTTCTGTACGTGTAAACAAACTGTGAGCTGTTCAGCTAATGAAAAACATATTGACCAACTAATGTTGAATTGACAGTTTGTGAATCTATATTTAGATACCAGAATAAAACAGATCTTGATTGCGAAATGTATAAACGTGACATTGCAATAATAGGATAGAATATACTTGTGTTCTTTCTGTTTACGTCAGTTTTGTCACAGTATGTACAAGATATACATGAATGGTATTTGTGTGCTAACTTTTGATTTTGAACAGCGCTCATGTTTATTCGACTATGACATCAAATATCAGGTTAAGACTTATTAATCACTTAAATGGAAATTGCTACATGATCTCGCAATGTTTGGCTATCGGTAACGAAGATGGTGTGGTTGAAGGGTAGAGTGTCGTCTGTCTGCTGATCCAGAGGCATTGAATTCAAGCATCGCGAATGTCACAATCCCTAGTGTTTGTGTGAGTACAGGGCCCGTTTTCACAAATGTTTTAAGAATGAATCTCCGACTTTAAGATGGTACAAGTTAATTTTGACGTTACGTTATTATTACACAATATATTTTGACAAAACATGGCAAAAGTGTCGAGTGAGTAACAAAAAATGTTCAAGCAAACATACATCCGTTTAGATATAATAAAAAACGAAATGCTTGTTAACTTAACTTTTGCAATTTTAAAGTCTAAGTCTGAGTTTCAGTCTTAAAATGTTTTTGAATAAGGCCCAAGGATACTCACCAAGAAAGCAGTTACTGATAGCGATAAGTTGAAATTGAAAAAAAAAATTGTTTCTCATTTGACGTAAGTTTCGAACAATCTGTAACTTATAAGAACATTTGTATGATATATTTGCTTTGCTATTACTAGATTGAATCTTACATAGTAATAAACTTGATATTTCTCTCTTATTGTTTCGTTGTTCTTTACCGCTGTATTCATTTATTTGATTCCGCTTAACTTCAAGAAGACAATGCCATGAGGCCACTTTTTAACATCATTAATACAATTTGATGTTTAACAGAATAAAGGGGCGATAACAGCAAGCAACATATTTTTCAAGATTTATCTCGCTTAGATTGCATCTCAATTTTAAAGTCAAATTCTAAACAGTGGTTGTCTCCCTTAAGAGTTTACAACATGCGCTACTTCCGTATTACACGAATGTCTGACCTGCACAGGACACAATCACATCATTGTATCACATCTCTTTGGAATTACGTAATTGCAACTTCAAACAATCAATTGTCAGTTTTATATTCTGCCTCTCCTTCCCAAATGAAAAGTGTTTTTTTATATTAAGTTTTTCTGGGTCGTTACTTAAAATTGATTTTTTCTGGGTTGTTACTAAAAGTGTTTTATTCTGGGGTTTTTTACAAAAATGTGTGTTTAATTTAAAAAAAACGCTTAAAACTCGCTTTTGCTCACTTTTAGCCAAAAAATAACTCACTTCTGCACAAGTGTTAAAAAACCCACGTGAACTCAAAAGAAACCCACTTAGTTTGTTAAAACTGTGTTTTTGGAGTTTTCTCTTTGGAAAATCCATAGTTTGCCTAAAAAACCTGAGTTGTAAGCTGAAAGACTTTTACCGGTGCCAATACCGCCGTGTTTAACTCTGATTAAACACAGTTTAAAACCGGGTTTTGCTCACTTATTTGGGAAGGGACATTTTACTTGGCATGTGACAATTCATGTGAGACGTGGTTCCTTTTTGTAACAGGGGATGCGCAATCAGAAATTCTCCAGAGAATCAGTCAAATATTTTCGTAGATGGTGCATATGCGAGAGTGTATATAAACAGCTGATAGGAATCAATGAAATTCGATAAACAAAGACTCTTGAAGTGATTCGTTTGTTACGAATTAAGTCCTTAAAATTTCAATATTTTAAAATAATATTAAAGACAAGTATAGTCGGACCTCGTTCATTCGAATTCAACCGGTCCGAAATTTTATTTCGAATAATACATTTTTTCGAATAACCTATTTCAATTAGTGCATAAGAAGATACATTGGGCCCAGATATTTATTTCGGATTATACCGTGTCTTCGGATAAAAAGTTGTCGAATAAACGAGTTCCGACTGTAGTTTATAAAGGTCAGCTATCCTTAACTTATCATTTCAACTATGGAAATAATAGGTGGCCCTGTGGCTCAGTGGTTAGCGCTGCTGACTACGAATCCGAAGGTCATGGGTTTGATCCCTCGTCTCGCCGGATAGAACAGAATTGCTTTTCAGTGTTTCCCACCTAACATAGTACTGGGTAGATTCCAGGAAAGTAATCGGTAGATTCCATGAAAGTACAGGTTAGATGCCAGGAAAATGGTAACTGTACGATGGGTCTCATTGGCACTGTGCAGTGACCGTATTTGGCTTCCAAAATTGTCTGTTTGACCTATACTGCTCTACTGGCAGGTAAATTTCCCCCTTAGGTTTCAAAAAGTCTATTTATGGCGTACGGGGGGACATACCGGGTCCACCAAAATACCATAAAGTGCATTATAAAAAATGTGCACGGCGACGGGCGACCTCATAAACACAGAAATACAAATACTACTACGGAAATATGTCCCATTAGAAATTTGTTGTGCGCAATTCCATGCAGGATTTTTTGCGTTATTTCCGGTATACTACAAAAACTCACAACTTAATAAATATGGCCTAAATTAAGATAGATAGAAAGATAGATATGATAAGTTATCAACAGACACGTAGGGGCCGTAAGGGTCGCGGTTCCAGCATTCTGGATCACAACAGCAATGGGTTGTACCCAAAATCAATTTGAAAACTCACAACGCATTTCGATGGTCATCAAACGGGTGTATGGAATACACATGCCATGGCAACGTATCACAATCGATACCAGACATCGCGGGTTTATTGTCACCCAGGTCTCTCCAGCATTGATGTGTAAACAGTCGGTGAATTATTAAAGACTTGCAGGAATATAAACAAGGTGGCAGACACATTAATTTCGCGTTGTTTTGATGTTTAAAAATCGAACACATGTATAATTTAACTACGGTGACATAGAGGTGACATGTGTGAAATTATGTATTAGAACGAGATAAAAATACTTTCACATGTAACCTCTATGCCACCGTAAAAAACGGCACAAATACATTATACAAATGTCATGCATGTGTATATGAAATCTTACCCTCCATAACAAATTTAGACTTTGACGAATATTATAGACAAACTGAGGAAAAGTAGGACAAGAAAAGCTACCTTCATAAAAAAGAGTTATTTCAGATTGAAACCATCGTTTTAACATGCGGTATTATAATCACCCGTTTGCCATTCATTTTACATTGCTCATGGTAAAAATTGTTTTAACAACGCAATCTATATTTTAGTGCATTTATCAAAAATATGTATCTATATATACATTTATGTAACATATATATACAAATGTACAGCACAGTGTGAGATAGTTGAAATCAAATTGACTTTTAAAGGGTATCACACTGTCAATTTTTTTTCCAATTTTACAGACCGATTTACTATCGTGTCCTATACGTTTTACACGGTATAACGCATTCGGAAAACCTCGGCAAACTACGTCCAGTGCCTCGGATGTTCGTAAGGCACTACTTTCGGTAATACCATTCGAGTATCATGTAAACAATATGGTGGCGTGAACGCTGGAGTTCTGATGAAACGGGATTAGAATCACATATTTAAGCTATATGAAGACTTAACTATGTGAGCTTTTAACTAGAAATAACAACGATAATCCATCTCTTATGTGAATTTATCGAGGTTATTGAAGTTATATCCGTTTTACGAGAACTATTTTTTGACCGCACAAAATGTTGAATTTTGCCACATAGTGCTCCGCCTGACATACTCTAGAGGATGTTCGTAGAGTAACGAAGTGCTACGGAAATTCCGAGAGCTGTCGAGAATGGGTATAACGATAAGGCCATTCCGTTATATATTTTTGTTAAGGGTCCGCGTGCGCCTAGGAGCCAAAAAAAAAACATTTTCGAAAATTTAAAAAAATCGCAAAGGGAAGTAACCGCTGTGTCGTATCTACGTTTGTTTTGTTAATTTTTAATTAACTTGCATGTTTGAAAAGTGTGAGTAAAAACTATTCAGTTTTTCTGTTAGACTTCTTATGTTTTATAAAGTAACAAGTTGTTTAGTTATATTTGTTATCATGTTTACCACATTACAACATTTGAAATGATACATCGTCTATTATCTGGCTTTGTGTTTTTTTCGAAACGACTATGAGCGTTTGTTTCGAAAAGGTAGCTGTATTTCGCGAACCCAGGTTGACGCTTAACAAACATATAATAAAAAAACAGTATGGACTAAACAACCTACACGATAAAATGAGTTTCGAAACTAATACAACGTGTACATAAACGGATAAATTAGAAAATCTGAAAACTTTCGCCGATTGGTCAGAATTTCTCATTAATGTCACGGTAGAACACTTCTTTCGTGTTGGAATCTAAGAATTTCAAGAAAACACAACATGTGATGTCATTATGTGCAAGCAGGAAACACTGTTTACTCAATATAGTCACTTTATTTTCACATTGCCTTATGGGGCAAATATTGCTTTCTGTCAGTACATGGTGACGTCACATGTGACTTTTTCTGGAAATGACGTCACATAAAGAAGAGGTTGGTAATCGTACAGCAGCGCTCATATAGCTAGCAGAGAAGATAAATTGTTACGTATGCCGCTTAAATTACTCGGTTATCATAACCGTCTGCCCCTTATTAGTTCATGCAACATCAGCGTTTTTGTCTGTCTTATAAAAGTTAATCCAAGATTCGTGGACAAAATAACCAATTTTCATAGAATGAAACAATGAGCCGCACATCTCAATGTCATGAAAAAATCGTGATGACAATCGTAAATAATACATGATGTCCCTATGAAGATTTATTGTTAAGCCTAAAGTATCTTCGCACGTGCTGTCCTTCGCTGCACATTCTTCGTACTTCTCTTTGCATCTTTTCGTTACAATCTCTACATGTGAAATCGAATTTCTCTTCTGTCATATGTTTATAGCACCTTTTATTTGGCATGTCCCACAATTTGCCCATATTCTTAAATATGTCAATCATTCCCTCCTTTTCGTCACTTAGTTGATCATTTTGTCTTTTTAGTTTACTTTCCGTTTGTTTAAGTTCGTTGGCGTAGTCTCGCACCATATACACTTTTTCCTTATATATTGTAATGAGCGTCTGATCACTTATGTCCTGTCGCAAAGGATGACGGTCTAGCTCCTCCATTGTTCTTGTTTTTGCGAAATCGACACATTGCTTGAATAATGTTTTCAGAGAATATTTTTCAGCGAGCACTAGCGACTCCAGCGACAGATCTTGTGACAGAAGATATTCTTCACATCTGTTCTTCATATTTGGCATATCATATTCTTCAGAAAAGTTTAACATCATCTGGACATTTGCCTCTGAAAGATAAAAAATATTGGCATTATTACAATTTTCTCTAAATACAGTAACATCTCAATAACAAGACTATCCTTTACCCTTGAAAACTGGTTTTGTTCTTGAAGCGGTTTTAATATTGAGGTTGAATAAAGAAAAAAACAGTGAAAATGGACTTGAAAATTGTGCTCGTAATTTTGAGGTAGTCTTATTATTGAGGTGGTCTTTAAGTGATGTTTTACTGTACGTAAGTTTTAAAGGATAACAGCAAAACATGGGTATCTGTTTCTTATTTATGTGCAGAAAGACTAGTCACATTTTCTTACCCCGGTTTGTACACGTATTGAAAAGTCGGTTTTGTTTTTGCTTTTAAATGTTTTTTTATTAGTATTGCATTAAATTTATGAATACACGGATGTCAGTTCACACAACCTGTTTTCCTTGGTTTCCAACACCACAAGACTAGCATAACCTGTGTAGCGATTTAACACTACCCCCGTTTCAAGTTAACCCTGGCAACTTAAAACCGCGTTCGTATTACCGAGAGGGGGGTAACTTGAACTCTTTACACCGGGAGCAAATGACAACTTCCTCACAAGTATCAGTGTAGGATGACATGATTATGTATCTAGATCTGCGATCTTGGTCAAGTCATCTCGGAGATATTCAAAGTGTAGGGTTCGAACTCACCACACCTGGCAGTTCAATGCATACAAGTATTTCAATAACCATCGAGCAATGCGTTAAAGTTTTGACCAATGCATTTCGCTTCAATACAACATATAAAAGAGAGAATAAGTTGCTACAGGAAACGCCGCATACATAAGACAATACCTGCCCACACAGACCACCGGGAAAACAAGTCCACAAAGCATTTGAGGAGGCGCAAGGGTAAATACGTAAAGGCTAGCGGCGCATGGAATGGCCTGGCCGACCATAAGGGACAACTAAGGAGAATTAAAGAGGACAAACAACAACACTATATCAAAAGTGAAGGGAACTGCGCTGAGGGGCTTTAACATGCATCTAAAACACTAATATAAATAAAAATCAATACAATTGAGTACAATGGTACGTAAGTAAAACTTGAAGAATCATTCTAGACACGTCAATATTGGAACGGTCCAAAACAAATGGAAGTTAAACTTTATCTAACAACTTCAGTCTTAGATCAAACACTTTGTAACAATAATGCCATAATGTTAACAGCTCATGACAACACATTCTAAACATGACTTATCTAAATCTAAATCGATTTAAACCCCCAGTATGTTTACTGACAGTTCCAAGATTGTAAATTGCTGTATGGTTATTATTTCTATTTGTGTTTTAGATGTACATTGTATGCTAAATTCCCCTTTCCTCTGTACAATTCTTACACTGTATATAGTGTTCATGTTATTTTCTCCCCACTTCAGGCCCATTGTTGCCAGTTATCTTGACTTGTCCTTTTGTGTATTACACCCATTAAATCGCCCCTGTTTGTCCTCTTTGATTCTTCTAGTTATCCCTTATGGTCGACCAGGCCTTATCCTTGTGCATCTGTTACCATACGTATGCACCCTTGAGCCTCCCAAAGTGTCTTATGTTTTATGAAGTGTTGTTTTACCGGAGATATGTGTGGAGAGGCCCTGTCTTACATGTGTGGCGTTCCCTGTAGCATCTTATTCTCTCTCGCTTTCAGAATATTGCTCCCTATCATACGAGTCAAGTGAATATATAATTTGCTCGAATGAACACGTTTTGTCTTGGCTTGTTTTCCAGAAACCGATAATGAAACTGAGAAAGATAAGCACGGGTTAGGCATCGATCCCTGGCGTACAAAGTTAAGCTTGCTTTTAAGTTGAAATAGCACTACACACCAGTCCCTATGGGTGTTCTGTGTGCAAAAAAGGTCCAGAGCTAATTAAGACAATAGTATGTAGGCGAATATCTCAACTATCAGACAATCTGCATTTTTCACATTTTTGGCGGCCATCTTGGCGGCCATCTTGGTTTTCTTAAATCGCACCATGATGCGACAACTGCACCCAAGATGTATAATGATTCATTGTCTTACCGGTAATGTAACTTTGCGAAGAGTAAATACATTGCAGCAGTTGTGTGACGTCATCAAGCGATTTGTCTTCTAGAACAATCTCAATTGAAGTCGATGGATCATCAGGACATTCCACCAGTAATAATTTCCGCCAAACTCCGGACCATTCCGCTAAATATTGCCGATGCACATACAGTTTCGTATTTTCAACAACAATTGTGACGTCACTAAATTCGTCACGAACCGTAAAATCTCTTGTTTGATTCACGTTAGAGCACATTTTGTATATTTCTAATATTCATCTGTTTAAAGTGTTGTTTCCAGTTCAATAATTGCATCTGTAATAATGTCAACCAGTCAGAAACGCATCACTCTAATGACGTCATAGTGTTGGCATAATAGTGTTACCAATGACGTGGAAATCTGCAAACATAAAATATATATGGTGAAGTTTCGAAAAGATGTGACTACGAAAAATAATATGATCAACAATATGCATAGATGGCTTTCGTTAACTGGTATACCTATCCTCAGAAAAAGACGGAACAAATTTAAATCTATTTTAATTTAGAAATGTTGCCATGACAACCTAACCGGTGTCTTGAGCAAAATAGACAATGCCAAATGTTCTTCCAAAAAAGTCGATAAAAACGATCATTTGAAGTGCAAGTTACGAAGTATTGAATAGTGTAACCGTTAAATCTAGCTCTACTACATTTAATATAATTTTGATAAATATAATAAGAACAAATCATCTAGGTACTAGTATATGCAACTTACATTTGTACATATCTACGTATTCCCAAATATCAACAATGGGATGCCACTAGATCTATCTACTGAATTAAAACCCAAACAAAAAACGGTTTATCCGAATATACCCGTTTGCCGAATTCACATGACTTGTCGGCTTTAAGTTTATATTTATAGACAGTTAAAAACGACAACGGTCTAAATGAACGTAAATGAACAATAGGATAGAAGTGTTACGCTTCAACCGATTGATTTAACAATGAACCGACATTCTATTGATAGGTGTATACATACGTTTTACTGCACACAAATATGGATTTTACTCTATCGAAAGAAACCTATAAATAAGTAACAGGTTTGACGTGTCTTAAGCCTCTTAAGTTGGGTAAGCAAATTCAACAATACTACTTGAAAATAAGTTGAAGAACACTTGATATATTCGCCCCGTTTTTAAGTACATAGACGCTATGTCTAGTAACAATTAACTGATAAGGTCTTCACATATATTGAGCGTATGTATAATTTTCGCATACGTGTATCTACAGTAGAACCTCAATAATAAGACCACCCTTTACACCATTGAAATTGGTCTTCTTATTGAGGTGGTCTTAATATCAAGGTTGAATTAAGATTAATACAGTGAAAATGGACTTATTGTGTTCTTAATTTTGAGATGGTCTTAGTATTGAGATGGTCTTAGTATTGAGGTGGTCTTATTATTGAGGTGGTCTTATTATTGAGGTGGTCTTATTATTGAGGTGGTCTTATTATTGAGGTGGTCTTATTATTGAGGTGGTCTTAGTATTGAGATGGTCTTAGTATTGAGGTAGTCTTATTATTGAGGTGGTCTTATTATTGAGGTGGTCTTATTATTGAGGTGGTCTTAGTATTGAGATGGTCTTAGTATTGAGGTGGCCTTATTATTGAGGTGGTCTTATTATTGAGGTGGTCTTATTATTGAGGTCTTATTATTGAGGTGGTCTTATTATTGAGGTTTTACTACTGTATGTGGTAATAAGCAAGTTTTTTAAAATTAATATCTTGCAACCTTTTCAAAAACAGTGTCAATGTTGCTTGTAGTTATAATTCACTATTAGTTTAACCTCCCTAGAGCAACAATCTCACTACAACAGCCTGAGATTTACGTCTTCCAAAGGGTGTTGTTTTTGAGAGGTTGCGATGTAAAGCGTACGAGTAATTTTGGAAATATCTCGAACAATCGATTACTCGAACACTCTCATAACCGTCTGAGGAGTTGCTATCTCATCATAGATAAAAAAAACATCTACACCGTATTCATACAATTTATCAGTTTGACCTCCCTTCAAGCTTAAATCAACTAAATAGTAATCTTTCTTTCAATAAAGTTTACATTTCAATAAGCACACCCGATGCATTGTTAGATTGTATAAGCATGCTGCAGACCATACTCAAACGATTGAGCGCAAACTCAACATTTGAGCTGAGATTTTCCTCAAACTGTCTATGTGAATATCATTTGATGGGCATTTTAAATAATTAACGAATTGTTAAATTTGGGTGTAAATAAAGACTTGAGATTGTTTGTGAATTCGGTGCCAGATTCAAAGGAACTCCTCATACAAATTTAAATGTTTGAGAGAATTTATTTTCCTCGTCTGTGGGTATGAGTGGGTCGAGTGCATCCCGCTAAATACCGTACAATGCAACAGTTAGTATGAACTGGTTGTTAGTACATACTATAAGCAAATATAACATATATAGGTTTTTTTATATAAGTGTGTGTGCTGTTAATAATATAGTCTGAACTAAAGTTATCCATTTTTTATTAATTTATTAAAATTTTAAAATAATTCTCTCCTACGGTTTTGTATTTCAACAACAAAAAAGGTAAAAAAAGTGATAATGTTTACTTTTTATGTTTAATGTTTATATTTTTTCTTGTTCTGGTTCAGCATGTCTGCTATAGTCAAGTTTCACCTGGACCTTTTACATGAATATCGCATACAATGAATTCGACATCCCGGATCACTCTGCCAAACCAAACAAGGTACCACGAATGGAACACATAAAGCACCACCACTATGTTCCCGTACTTGCATATTTTACAGTCAATGTGACCCAAGTCACCTCATATATCCGTAAGATATAATCAAATATAATAAAAGCGTTAATCCGCGAGTTAATCAGCTGCGTAAATCGATACTCGTAATGTTATTACTGACCGATAAAATGATTAAGATAACACCTAATCCTATAAGAGTAAAAGTTGTATTGACTTTTTAAACACAGAAACTACAGAGTCCCGGTGCTCTAGAAATCCACTAGCCCGACGTCCCGAACTAGTCTAATGCTGAATCGGGCTACCAACAGATAAGTTGACGTTTGTCCCGGACAAGTGTGTTTATAACGCAAACCAACATCAGCAATTGTTCAGTTGTAAGTCAAACCTAAGAATCCCGCAAACACATACATGTGATTATTAATTTTAGACTGTGGAGTTATCATTGTGTATGCTTATTTGTTACTAAATTGACCGATATTCTCGGAAATCTAATCCGGACAAGTCAAAATGTACATTTCCATTAGTCCGGGACAAGTGTTTTTGAAAAGCAAAAATCTACAGCCCTTAGTCCACCGAGATACCTCACTAGAGAAAGCGCTTAACTGTCGAACCGTAGAAATCGGAAATTCATCGCATGCTCTCCGTGATTTTTACCGACTATATAAAATGAGCACTGCTATGGGAATTACAACCTCTTCTGTAAGTGACGTCGTTTCAAGAAAATGCAACATGATTGTGATGTCACTTTTTGCAAGCATGAAACAATATTTACCCCCATATTGCCAATTCCATTTCATATTGCCATATGGGGCGAATATTGCTTACTGTCAGTACATAGTGACGTCACATGTGACGTTTTCTGGAAATGACGTCACTTAAGGAAGAGGTGGGAAGTCGCACATCGGCGCGCATATAGACTTTCACCTTTCCCTCTGATTAACGCCGGGAAGTCGTATATTGCTTGCGAATGAACAAATTATTAGAAAGACTGGGTGGTCACGTGAACTCCGTCCGTCACTA
>JASFXZ010000075.1:805838-837555 GCA_032209605.1 Mactromeris polynyma | reverse complement strand
GGAAAATTGTGCATATTATTTAGGTATATTAGGTCCATACCATCAACATGTGAACTGTATTTTCCTCAGTAATTGCTTTCAAAATAGAAGATATAACACATACTATATAAATTTTAGGACAATATATTCAAAAATGATACTCAGATGTACCCATACTTTGCATTCAAAATTGGAAATTGTTCATATTCTTTAGGTATATTAGGTCAATATAATCAATAGGTGAACTCTATTTTCCTCACTGACTGCATTCAAAACAGTTAATATAACATATTACATATGAATTGTAGTTCAATATATTCAACAATGACTCAAATACAACCATAAATAGCATTCAAAGTGGAAAATTGTGCATATTCTTTAGGTATATTAGGTCAACATAATCAACAGGTGAACTCTTTTCTTCACTAATTGCATTCAAAACAGTAAATATAACCTATTACATATGAATTTTAGTTCAATATATTCAAACATAAACTCAAATATACCAATGAACTGCATTCAAAGTGAAAATTGTGCATATTCTTTAGGTTATGATGTCAATGCAATCAACAGATGAACTCTTTTCCTTACTAATTGCTTTTCTAAATAGTAAATATAACATATTATATATAAATTTTAGTTCAATATATTCAAAAATGAACTTAAATACACCCATACATTGCATTCAAAGTGGGCAATTGTGCATATTCATTAGGTATATTAGGTCCATACCATCCACATGTGAACTGTATTTTCCTCAGTATTTGCTTTCAAAATAGAACATATAACACATACTATATGAATTTTAGGACAATATATTCAAAAATGAACTCAGATATACCCATACTTTGCATTCAAAATTGGAAATTGTTCATATTCTTTAGGTATATTAGATCTATATAATCAACAGGTGAACTCTATTTTCACCACTAATCGCATTCAAAACAGTGAATATAACATATTACATATGAATTTTAGTTCAATATATTCAAAAATGAACTCAAATACAACCATAAATAGCATTCAAAGTGGAAAATTGTGCATATTCTTTAGGTATATTAGGTCAATATAATCAACAGGTGAACTCTATTTTCTTCAGTAATTGCCTTCAAAACAGTAAATATATCTTATTACATATGCATTTTAGTTCAATATATTCAAACATAAAACTCAATTATACCAATGAACTGCATTCAAGGTGGAAAATTGTGCATATTCTAAAGGTATATTATGTCAATATAATCAACAGGTGAACTCTATTTTCCTCACTAATTGCATTCAAAACAGTGAATGTAACTTATTACATATGAATTTTAGTTCAATATATTCAAAAATAAACTTAAATACACCCATACATTGCATTCAAAGTTGGAACTTGTGTATGTTCTTTAGGTACATTAAGTCTATAAAATCAATATGTGAACTCAATTTTCCTCACTAACTGCATTCAAAACAATGAATATAACTTATTATATATGAATTTTAGTTCAATATATTCAAAAATGAACTCAAATATACCAATGAACTGCATTCAAAGTGGAAAATTATGCATATTCTTTAGGTATATTAGGTCAATATAATCAACAGGTGAACTCTTTTCTTCACTAATTGCATTCAAAACAGTAAATATAACCTATTACATATGAATTTTAGTTCAATATATTCAAACATAAACTCAAATATACCAATGAACTGCATTCAAAGTGGAAAATTGTGCATATTCTTTAGGTTATGAGGTAAATACAATCAACAGATGAACTCTTTTCCTCACTAATTGCTTTTCTAAATAGTAAATATAACATATTACAATGTACATATAAATTTTAGTTCAATATATTCAAAAATGAATTTAAATACACCCATAAATTGCATTAAAAGTGGAAAATTGTGCATATTATTTACGTATATTAGGTCCATACCATCAACATGTGAACTGTATTTTCCTCAGTAATTGCTTTCAAAATAGAACATATAACACATACTATATGAATTTTAGGACAATATATTCAAAAATGAACTCAGATATACCCATACTTTGCATTCAAAATTGGAAATTGTTCTTATTCTTTAGGTATATTAGGTCTATATAATCAATAGGTGAACTCTATTTTCCTCACTAATTGCATTCAAAACAGTGAATATAACATATTGCATATGACTTTTAGTTCAATATATTCAAAAATGAACTCAAATACAACCATAAATAGCATTCAAAGTGGAAAATTGTGCATATTCTTTAGGTATATTAGGTCAATATAATCAACAGGTGAACTCTTTTCTTCACTAATTGCAGTCAAAACAGTAAATATAACTTATTACATATGCATTTTAGTTCAATATATTTAAACATAAACTCAAATATACCAATGAACTGCATTCAAGGTAAACAATTATGCATATTCTTTAGGTATGTTAGGTCAATATAATCAATAGGTGAACTCTATTTTCCTCACTAATTGCATTCAAAACAGTGAATATAACATATTGCATATGAATTTTAGTTCAATATATTCAAAAATGAACAAAAATACAACCATAAATAGCATTC
Source organism: Mactromeris polynyma (assembly GCA_032209605.1). Taxonomy (NCBI): domain Eukaryota; kingdom Metazoa; phylum Mollusca; class Bivalvia; order Venerida; family Mactridae; genus Mactromeris; species Mactromeris polynyma. Next base: position 835,028 of record JASFXZ010000075.1, on the reverse strand, counting down.
GAAGTGGAAAATTGTGCATATTCTTTAGGTATCGTTTATCAATATAATCAACAGGTGAACTCTTTTCTTCACTAATTGAATTCAAAACAGTAAATATAACCTATTACATATGAATTTTAGTTCAATATATTCATACATAAACTCAAATATACCAATGAACTGCATTCAAAGTGGAAAATTGTGCATATTCTTTAGGTTATGAGGTCAATACAATCAACAGATGAACTCTTTTCCTCACTATTTGCTTTTCTAAATAGTAAATATAGCATATTACATATAATTTTTAGTTCAATATATTCAAAAATGAACTTAAATACACCCATACATTGCATTCAAAGTGGAAAATTGTGCATATTATTTAGGTATATTAGGTCCATACCATCAACATGTGAACTGTATTTTCCTCAGTATTTGCTTTCAAATTAGAACATATAACACATACTATATGAATTTTAGGACAATATATTCAAAAATGAACTCAGATATACCCATACTTTGAATTCAAAATTGGAAATTGTTCATATTCTTTAGGTATATTAGATCTATATAATCAATAGGTGAACTCTATTTTCCTCACTGACTGCATTCAAAACAGTGAATATAACATATTACATATGAATTGTAGTTCAATATATTCAAAAATGACTCAAATACAACCATAAATAGCATTCAAAGTGGAAAATTGTGCATATTCTTTAGGTATATGAATTCAATAGTATCAACAGGTGAACTCTTTTCTTCACTAATTGCATTCAAAACAGTAAATATAACTTATTACATATGCATTTTAGTTCAATATATTCAAACATAAAACTCAATTATACCAATGAACTGCATTCAAGGTGGAAAATTGTGCATATTCTAAAGGTATATTAGGTCAATATAATCAACAGGTGAACTCTATTTTCCTCACCAATTGCATTCAAAACAGTAAATATAACATGGTATATATGAATTTAACTGATATGTCATGTTGTATATTTGGGGACCAGAGCATAACAATATTTCGATTGAGACACTGTAATTACGGCCTTAAACTTATTCAAGTAATCTGATCATGTAGCCTTGATATCTGTAATTCTTATTAATTAATGTAATTCAAATACTAATATGATTACAGCATTCTATACAGAATCATTTAATACTTGAATTATGGTGTAACTATCTAATTTTGTGTCAGATTGCTTTTTTTCAAACCCATCTCATATCTTTCAAGTTAATTAATAACTCTTCTAGCAAACCTTAGCATGTTTGAAGCTGTATGGTTATATGGTTCTTCTTTTTGTTCACTTTTGATATTCTGTATTTCATAGTATAACTCATAAGATGCTTAAATGAAGGGTTGTCTAAAAATGTAACGAATTTATATTCACTGTACCTCAAAGTATTCAAACTGAACTAGAGCTAGGTTCTAATATACACTTCGCCTTGCATTACAATAACTTGGACCGACAATTCGGCCCCGCAAATACCGTATGACGACCGCCTAATATGGTCAAAGTGTTTATTTCCAACGAGTGAGGGTATTTTCTTTATTTCCAATGAGTGAGAACCGGTTAAATGTTTAACATACGGCGTGTTTTTCGGAGCTCCGTCCACCATACGCAGATACAAATGTAACTTCAAGATTTTCCCCCTCAAAGTTTGCGAGCACGGTCATTGAGATTCCAGGTGTCAAAAATGTCAAAACGCACACTTATTAAAATACTTGTATTTCAAGTATTTCATATATCTCTCCGATGTTGAAACTGCGGTCGTTAGATATGCCTACAATTGGAGACTTAGAGGAAAAAAGCATTAGAAAGATAGATAAGCATTTGTTATTCTAACTAATTAAAACCTACCCAGCTTTAAATTCTTAAATAAATGTGAAACCAAAATGTGACCGCAAACAGTTAATTCCTGTCTCAAAACTCAAACATTGCAAAAGGTTTAATAGGATACGTTCATTTTTCTTTGTTTCTCGGCAAAAACCGAATATTCTTTAGGTATATTAGGTCAATATAATCAATAGGTGAACTCTATTTTCCTCACTAATTGCATTCAAAACAGTGAATATAACATTTTGCATATGAATTTTAGTTCAATATATTCAAAAATGAACTCAAATACAACCATAAATAGCATTCAAAGTGGAAAATTGTGCATATTCTTTAGGTATATTAGGTCCATATAATCAATAGGTGAACTCTATTTTCCTCATTAATTGCATTCAAAACAGTGAATATAACATATTGCATATGAATTTTAGTTCAATTTATTCAAAAATGAACTCAAATACAACCATAAATAGCATTCAAAGTGGAAAATTGTGCATATTCTTTAGGTATAATATGTCAATATAATCAACAGGTGAACTCTTTTCTTCACTAATTGCATTCAAAACAGTAAATATAACCTATTACATATGAATTTTAGTTCAATATATTTAAACATAAACTCAAATATACCAATGAACTGCATTCAAAGTGGAAAATTGTGCATATTCTTTAGGTATATTAGGTCAATATAATCAACAGGGGAACTCTTTTCTTCACTAATTGCATTCAAAACAGTAAATATAACCTATTACATATGAATTTTAGTTCAATATATTCAAACATAAACTCAAATATACCAATGAACTGCATTCAAAGTGAAAATTGTGCATATTCTTTAGGTTATGAGGTCAATGCAATCAACAGATGAACTCTTTTCCTTACTAATTGCTTTTCTAAATAGTAAATATAACATATTACATATAAATTTTAGTTCAATATATTCAAAAATGAACTTAAATACACCCATACATTGCATTCAAAGTGGGCAATTGTGCATATTCATTAGGTATATTAGGTCCATACCATCAACATGTGAACTGTATTTTCCTCAGTAATTGCTTTCAAAATAGAACATATAACACATACTATATGAATTTTAGGACAATATATTCAAAAATGAACTCAGATATACCCATACTTTGCATTCAAAATTGGAAATTGTTCTTATTCTTTAGGTATATTAGGTCTATATAATCAACAGGTGAACTCTATTTTCCTCACTAATTGCATTCAAAACAGTGAATATAACATATTGCATATGAATTGTAGTTCAATATATTCAAAAATGAACTCAAATACAACCATAAATAGCATTCAAAGTGGAAAATTGTTCATATTCTTTAGGTACATTAGGTCAATATAATCAACAGGTGAACTCTTTTCTTCACTAATTGCATTCAAAACAGTAAATATAACCTATTACATATGAATTTTAGTTCAATATATTCAAACATAAACTCAAATATACCAATGAACTGCATTCAAAGTGAAAATTGTGCATATTCTTTAGGTATATTAGGTCAATATAATCAACAGGTGAACTCTTTTCTTCACTAATTGCATTCAAAACAGTAAATATAACCTATTACATATGAATTTTAGTTCAATATATTCAAACATAAACTCAAATATACCAATGAACTGCATTCAAGGTGAACAATTGTGCATATTCTTTAGGTATATTAGGTCCATATAATCAATAGGTGAACTCTATTTTCCTCACTAATTGCATTCAAAACAGTGAATATAACATATTGCATATGAATTTTAGTTCATTTTATTCAAAAATGAACTCAAATACAACCATAAATAGCATTCAAAGTGGAAAATTGTGCATATTCTTTAGGTATAATATGTCAATATAATCAACAGATGAACTCTTTTCTTCACTAATTGCATTCAAAACAGTAAATATAACCTATTACATATGAATTTTAGTTCAATATATTCAAACATAAACTCATATATACCAATGAACTGCATTCAAAGTGAAAATTGTGCATATTCTTTAGGTATATTAGGTCAATACAATCAACAGATGAACTCTTTTCCTCACTAATTGCATTTCTAAATAGTAAATATAACATATTACAAATAAATTTTAGTTCAATATATTCAAAAATGAACTTTAATACACCCATACATTGCATTCAAAGTGGAAAATTGTGCATATTCTTCAGGTATATTAGGTCAATATACTCAACAGGTGAACTCTTTTCTTCACTAATTGCATTCAAAACAGTAAATATAACCTATTACATATGCATTTTAGTTCAATATATTTAAACATAAACTCAAATATACCAATGAACTGCATTCAAAGTGGAAAATTGTGCATATTCTTTAGGTTATGAGGTCAATACAATCAACAGATGAACTATTTTCTTCACTAATTGCATTCAAAACAGTAAATATAACCTATTACATATGAATTTTAGTTCAATATATTCAAACATAAACTCAAATATACCAATGAACTGCATTCAAAGTGGAAAATTGTGCATATTCTTTAGGTTATGAGGTCAATACAATCAACAGATGAACTCTTTTCCTCACTAATTGCATTTCTAAATAGTAAATATAACATATTACAAATAAATTTTAGTTCAATATATTCAAAAATGAACTTAAATACACCCATACATTGCATTCAAAGTGGAAAATTGTGCATATTCTTCAGGTATATTAGGTCAATATTCTCAACAGGTGAACTCTTTTCTTCACTAATTGCATTCAAAACAGTAAATATAACCTATTACATATACATTTTAGTTCAATATATTTAAACATAAACTCAAATATACCAATGAACTGCATTCAAGGTGGAAAATTGTGCATATTCTAAAGGTATATTAGGTCAATATAATCAACAGGTGAACTCTATTTTCATCACTAATTGCATTCAAAACAGTGAATATAACATATTACATATGAATTTTTGTTCAATATATTCAAAAATGAACTCAAATACAACCATAAATAGCATTCAAAGTGGAAAATTGTGCATATTCTTTAGGTATATTAGGTCAATATAATCAACAGGTGAACTCTATTTTCCTCAGTAATTGCCTTCAAAAATAGTAAGATTAACACATTATAGATGTATCTAAGGTCACTTTATTCAAAAATGAACTCAAATATACCCATACATTGCATTCAAAGTGGAAAATTTTGCATATTCCTTAGGTACATTAGATCCATATAAGCAACAAGTGAACTGTATTTTCCTCACTAATTGTATTCAAAATAGTAAATAAAACACATTATATATGATATTTAGGTCAATATAGTCACAATTGAACTAAAATATACCCATACATTGCATTCCAAATAGGAAATTGGGCATATTCTATAGGTATATTAGGTCAATATAATCAATAGGTGAACTCTATTTTCCTGACTAATTGCATTCAAAACAGTGAATATAACTTATTACATATGAATTTTAGTTCAATATATTCAAAAATAAACTCAAATATACCAATATACCAATGAACTGCATTCAAAGTGGAAAAGTGTGCATATTCTTTTGGTATATTAGGTCAATATACTCAACAGTTGAACTCTATTTTCCTCACTAATTGCATTGTTTCTATTGTAAAGCGTCTAAAGAAGGATTTCTTAACTGAGTATGCGTACAAGCTTTTAGTTTAATATACTTGTGTACGATACATCTGTATTAAAGCAGACTTATGTTTCAAAACGAGCTAAATTGATGTTCCTACTCGTAATATTCCATGCGCCTTTTCATTTATGTGTAATACAATTATATATTACTTAAATCATTCGTATCGACTGTAGCACTGCGGTTAAGACACTGGCTTACTTGCCATTGACATTCCTTGTGCCTCTGTTCCTTAACGTATGTACCCTTTAACTTCCTCCGGTGCCTTATGTTTTATGGATTGTTGTTTTCCCGGAGGTCTGTGTGGGGAGGCACTTGTATGTATGTGGCGTTCACTGTACCAACTTATTCTCTCCCGTTTACTGATCTTTGGTAATTAATATTTGTCTCGCAATATATCTTTTAAAATTTATTTTAGGTGTTAAGTAACCAACGTAATGGAATTAGTACACGTTGTTTTCACGATCTTCCTCCATGAATAACACAATGACCATCTAGTGTCTACAGTGCTATAAAACTGTCAGTGACATCTGCTTCAGATACATTGCGTTGTTTTGTCACCGACAGACTGGGTCCGGTGAACACTGGGCGCGGGAACCAGTTACAAACATAAATCAAAAACAACATTCATACCAGATTTATTCAGAACAGTAGATTAACAATACGCGCACATGCAGGCAGCTTAACGTAAAATGTCTGAAATCACAAATCAAATTTCTAAGTAATGTAATTTGACGTGTATAATAAACACTATACAAATTAGACAGAAGTCATAAAACATAATACAACGTTATGTAGAAAAGAACATTCAAATTAACAAAATAATAATTTTTGGATCGAAACTGCTTATTGTAGGTATTCTAATTGATCTCACGGTAAAACTATCTCGCAAAATAGATGCTATTTACAGTATTTATGCTAAAACCAGAAAATAGACGCAAACAAAACATTCAGATTATGTTGAATTGTGTTTCTCTTGTCAGAAGTCTTAGTTTACAGTGTAAGAAAACCGCATCTCGTACCGAGATTTCGGGTATATCCATCTTTCGAACTGTAACTGAAATTCCATAGATGTTGAGATTCTCAAAGAAATAAGCAACACCACTTACTGAACGTTGATTTTCCTGAGTTTGCTATTATATTTTCATCTTAGTATAACATAGAGTTACCTTTGTGTCCTTGATAATACTACTCTACCATCTCAGTATGCGAATATGTGACATTTAAAACACAAGCTATTTCAATATGTTTTAAAAAATAACCTACGCACATGCAATGCGCATTAAACTTGCTAGTTTATAAATATTATTTGGCTTGTGTTAAATTGATATAGAAAAACATTTTTCCAGTTACAGCTCTATTATGTTAACTGATAATTTTTAATGGCTAGATGTTTGTGGGGAAGTTCTGATTAGTAAATGTTGCCTTCTCTACTATGTGTATTTGACTTTAAAAGATGTACAGACAAATATTGTGGGTGTGCTTAATCTGGAAATCATGAGTTCACATAATTATATACACCTGGCAATTTTTTATTATTTCGTAGTACACTCATGACAAGTTGGAGGTAGTGATGACACTTTAACATTTTATATTGAGAAGGAGGCAACACCCGTTTTAGAAGATCAGTTTACATTAACGCTCAGTTTTCTATATAGAATAGCTGATTTGGAACGGGTTTTACGGTCTTGTCACTATACGAGAAGCTCGTGCATGCCCACATATTGGTGTGTTTTAACATGGTTCCGCATCGGTGTCTATTGATACGTTTTCACATGTGAATAATCATTATGGTTTTGAAAAGATGTGTTTTTGTGTAGTGTGCCTTAGTTACACTGTATGAGCGTCAATGAGACTTTGTTGTTGCGGGTGCATGTTCGCGAAAGGTGAAACTATTGTTGGTAACTAGTAGCCTTCATTCAATGAATTATATGTTGGGATATAGTTGGATTCCATTTACAATTTGTGCCGAATTACTTCGACTATTTGGAGTTAATAATCGTATCCAAAATTTACATAGTGCTGGAATATTCGTTTGAAATTTCATTCCGGACTCATATACTATGGTTCAATGTATAATAAGCGAATCACAGGCTGAAGGATGTACAGAAAATATATCTGGTAAGTCATTACATTGATAATGTGTATAGATATTTATGCACAAACCCGCTATTTTGACATTTGTTGATGTTCATTTAATGTTTGTATTTTGGTCCATGAACGCATTGCAGCAAACTGCACTATATATACGCAATTGATACAGTATGGATGCTACATACATATAGTAGGACCAAGATCTGAAGGCACACTAACATTTATTAAAGGCCAAAGGTTGGATCAATCAATATCAAATTGTTGTTAAGTAAAACAATCGTGATCAGTGATGCGCTTTGTCGACTTTTAAAAATAGGACTATAAAATCGAAGACATCAATAAGTATGTTACTTGCATGGCGTATAGTTAATACGAGCATTATTTTTAACTAGGGACAATCTGGGGTCAAATACCTCAACTCCTAGAATTTCAATGACATCTTTTTGCGCGAACATAGCATATTGTCCAAGAAAGTGGTAAGCGCATATCACCCAAAGTAAATAAAATGTATGGGCAAGGCAAATTCGACATGGTGTGCGAGGCTACTTTTATTCACTTTCATTGTTTTAAAGTAAAAGAAATATATACGTTTAGAAACAAAACAAAAGTTTAAATAAGCCTTATGTAATTGAAAACACATTACAAATACAAAATGGTTAGTCCCAAAAGAATGATCAATCTAGTACATTACATATACAGACTGACCAATGAAATTCAATAGAGTACATATACAACGCTATAAAAGTTGTGACTATGAAACTAATATAGCTGCGGAATCCGGTTAGTGCCGCTTGCTCCGAGACACACGGCATACGATTCGACACACGACACACAAAATACGATGCGACATACGACATACGATGCGACACATGGCAAACGATGCGACACACGACACACGATGTGACACACGACATACGATGCGACACACGGCATACGATGCGACACACGACATACGATGTGACACACGACATACGATGCGACACACGGCATACGATGCGACACACGACATACGATGAGACACACGGCATACGATGCGACACACGACATACGATGAGACACACGACATACGATGCGATACACGGCATACGATGCGACACACGACATACGATGCGACACACGACATACGATGAGACACACGACATACGATGCGACACACGGCATACGATGCGACACACGACATACGATGAGACACACGGCATACGATGCGACACACGAAATACGATGAGACACACGACATACGATGCGACACACGACATACGATGAGACACACGACATACGATGCGACACACGACATACGATGCGACACACGACATACGATGTGACACACGACATACGATGAGACACACTACATATGATGCGACACACGACACACGATGCGACACACGACTCAGGACATACGGTGCGACACAGGACATGCAATGTGACACACGACACACGATGCGACACACGACACACGATGGGACACACGACACACGATGGGACACACGACATATTATATTGATGTCATTATGCTGTACGTTTATATGTATTATTGTGTTCTTATTGCTCATTAAAATTGCATGTATTGTACACAACTTCAGTTGACTATAAATACCCTATTCTCGTATTGTATTTTTTTTCAGAGTTGTCTGTCCGTCCTTTTGTTCGCCCGTCTGTCTGTCTGTCCGTCACAAATCGTGTTCGCTCCGCATTTCCTATACCCTTTAATGATGAAACATTGACCAAAATTGTCCACACCAAGACGATGTGCAGATACCTGCACTGACGTTATTATGTCATTTAATACATGTATTATAATTAGGGTTATATAAATTGCACAACTGTTTTGATGAGATATTGTAAAATGTTGGTGTGCGCCAGTTATGTCAGGACCTAAGCATTCTGGTCCCAGTTGATTTACTGTGTATTTGGAGAACACAAATATATAGAAACCTATAGCTGTCTTTATGTTATTTTCTGTCTTTTTGTGTGCACAATTATGTAGAAATCTTTACTTGTTTCTGTGATGTATTGCTTTGTAGAACTGTACATATTTTGTTACCTCAGTAGAAATTGTGTGACGTTGTATGCCAAGTTATTGTCAAATACGAAGACACATTGACATGCTACACTTAATGGGGATGGTAGAAATCTCTGTGCTTAAAGATCCCATTTTTGGAAAAGTGGCATGAGAGGCAATGTATGAATTAAGTGTGTAATTAGTAAATGTCATAGTTCAACTCTACGTAACATATACAAGATGGTACATTGTTATTAGACTTGAACATATTCTAAAAAGTCGTTCTTAGCACAAAAGTTGTATTACAACATTCTAGAACCAAATTCGAAAACCATCCTTTCCGATATGTACTCTACATACAATTGATGTCCGTATCTCTATGTTTTATGAAAAACAGCAGCATGAAACAAAAGGCAATGTACGGGGATCATTAAAATACGTGTTTTTTTATATCCTCAACGTCAGATTTTAATCAAATGTGGCTGCAATATTTTCCTAAGTATATCAAAACACGCCAAATATTCTTTTTTAGAAATCCGTTCAATTATTCTGTATTTATGGTCGCTTTTGGTCAGAAAGAAGGTGTCTCAACTGACTGGCCCTTTAAATAGCCCTTTATAATAAATAAACGCTTTACTTTACTTACATCGGTTTATTAGGTTTGTATGTACAGGTATGTCGTATGAAATATCATAAATATACTGATATAAATAATTTGGATTGAAACTGAACAAATGTGAATTTTATAACAGTTAGTGGTGAACCAGGTTTATCACTTATTTGTGTAAGGTTCAAAACTGCGCTGTTCTTGTTCATAATATGCCGTCATCGTATTCACAAAGCCGAAGTTACCAATTCCCAATTTACAAAATTGCCGAATGTGCTTTTTTGATTAAACGAAAGTGCGTGTTATTACACTGACATAATTTATTAATACTTAGTCGTATTAATAATACGAAGATGTAGACGACATTTTTAATATACAATTTTCGTCTCATGAATAACATGGACGTATTTCAGATCTAATAAGAGTACTGAAAGTACAGACAGCCATGCCAACTTGATTGATTGAAGATGTAATTAAGACTAGGTTTGTATGCATATTCCACAGATAATGTTATGTTATTTTGAACCGGTTGGTAGATGTACGCGTACTGTGCAGTTTGTTATTGTGTGATAACGTTTGACAAAAACAGTCTCGATAGACAGATGAGGTTTGAGCACGTGTTAGATCAAGTAAAACCCGACACATTTCGTGCATGTACCAAGTCGGGCGATCTGGACCATGTATTGTTCTTTGTTGTTTCTTAGGAAAATAATTTATGTTTTCACTGACACTTCTTGCAATAAATCTCCTGTATCCCTGTTATTAAAAAATCAAGCTGAACAATTGGACAATATGCACCAGAAGGCTTTACTGTCCATAAAGCCCCTGTGACCTTGGCCTTTGACTATATGATCCCAAATTGTAATATGCAAAACTTAACTTCACAGTACATGCTTTTTACCAACTTTGATGAAAATCCAACAGGGTTTTTTAGAGATGAACAGCAGACAAGGTTTTAAAGTTTCAGACACCTGTGACCTTGACCTTTTACATTATTATCTCAAAATACAGTGTTGGATATTCACCAACTTGCTAGGAAGTTTCAGTATGAAGTCTAGTAGTTCATGTTGTAATTTGGGGTAATAATGTAAATACTTAACAACAAATCATCATTTTTCAGATCTAGTCAAAATGCGATCTTTTTAAATTGCATTGGCGAACCTATTTTGAGTCAGACATGTATACTTTTTGTCTGATGAAATAAATTTCCCGCATATTGCGCCATGAATCGCATGAAAACGTAATAAATCAGCCATATCCGCATTTAAAGTATATAACTGGTCACTCGCATCAACCAATGAAAAGGCCAGTCGAATATTATTTGCTGGTGATGCGATAGGTCAGTCAAGCTTGTTATTGTGATAAGTTGGAAGACGAATATCATTTCATTCTTGAATGTGAACTTTATAAAGAACACCGTAACTGTTTATAAAGAGTTATTACTGGAAATGTCTAAGCATATTAAAACTGAGGTTATTATTTGAAAATGAAAACAAACTGTCATGAAGAAACTAGGTGTGCTCATTTTTAAAGCGTCGGAAATACGAAAAAATACTTAATACGGATTAAAACTGTAGTAGACATATTGTACAATTTGTTTCCAAAGTTTTTCGTCAACTTCACAAAAGGAATGTATAGATATATACATGTAGTTATATACAGTAAAGCATTACCGAATACTTGCACATTTGCATATGGATTTAGTTATTGCGCAGGTATGAGAACAGTAAAACAGAGTTGATTTAGTGATCGTCCTATAGCGAATCCCCGTCATCGTCGTCACGCCGGTCGTCGTCTTGACTTGTATCGTAGTCTTTTCGCGAAGTCTGCAGTTTTGTAGATCAACACTTCTTCGTTGCCCGTTGTCATGGTAATGGTCAACGTTGTCGCGTTGGTCGTAGTTTCGTTTTATATGGTGGTAAGACCAGCGCTGGTGACATGGGCGGCTGTAGAGATTGACTCTCTGTTTCTCTCACTCAGGTTTGTTGACCCTAGGCCGGCAAATGATATCAGTCGGCCAGAAGTCGTCCTGGTTAGTTTGTCATTGACGTAGATGTTAACTTTCGAATAGGATCTGATTTACATCGTGTTGTAGCTTGTCCAGCACACAATGGGGGTCTGATGCTTGCATCTTTTTGATGTGGACAATGTCAGTTCATGAAAGTGCCGAATATGTCAGGACATGAGAATGTATTGTCGTTATCGTCATCAATATCACCATGGTAACATCTTTGCCAATGGTACCACTGTTTTCGAACTCACTGGGAAGCCCGTGGTTGTGAACTCCGTGAGTATACGCATACAACGCGTAAATCACCGGCGTATTTCTCTTCTTTGGTTCCGCATGTTCACTCGGGGAGTCTGTGAACAATTCGGCAACGCTTGGGCTCTTTCGGCAAGTCTCTTTCTCTGTAGTCGTTTATCTTGGAGTAATCAGAATGACTAATACGCAAACGCTCTTTAATGTATTCGTCTCTGTTGAAGCCTTCAATTTCTCATCAAGTTCATCAGTTTTTTGTGTATTATGATATACACACATTAGGGGAGTTAACCTTGGTACATGTACTTTGAACTGAAGGAAGTAATAGAGAAATAAACATGGAAACCCAGACACGCCCCTTTCAACAAGCTATTATTCAATTTGGCATTCAAATAATCATTTGAATATCCTAATTTTTTATTACGAGTAAAATGTTATCGTCAGGCAAGGAATTGAACCTGAGACCACCCCAGATCAACATCAGTTATATTAGTTTGGGTGGCTCTACCAACTGAGCTACCTGACAGCATTATCCCTACTTTAATACCTACAATGATACACTACTTAATATTGATTATAATCTTTAAACAGTTTACCAGTTAAATAGTCCCAAAAGAAAATGAGAGACTCGACCAGAATTCAAAGCTAGTATGAAAGCGTTGCAAGTCCTCTCTGTATCCAACAAAAAATAGTTGCTAAGGCAATTATGCTGTCGAAAACATGCAGTAAACACACAACATGCTTACGTCAGTGTAAACTGTATTTTATACAAATCCATGTATCTTTCTGATAATACAATATGATGACAAAGATGAATGTAACCTAGACAACAGACACATTGCCATAGCATACACACTCGTGTACTAAAGCATAATTATTACGGAATGTGAATAAAACTAATGCTTAAAACTGGCTGACCATGTGTCTTAAAACATCATAATTGGTAAACATTAGAAGCAATATACCCGACCCGACTAATTAATATATTTGGTGTAAATTATCAGAGATCTTTCATTGACTTACATGCACATTTCTGACTTAATTCCTCAATATAATAACTCAGAAAAGTTACACTAATTTATTTGCTGGAATTTCCTGCTACAATAGAATGTTGTTCAGTTTGAGTAAACATTTGACCATTATCCACAACTTACGGTGTCTTGTTCTGTAAAGGTCTCAATGACAGTATAGCAAATGCCAGAGTAAACTGGTTATCTGAAATCTTGACCAAAAACAAATACCTAGCACAATGTAACTCATCCTCAACAAGAAGAATTTTTTTCTCGTCTAGACAACACAGCGTGATATTTATTGAACAAACCTGGCCAAACTACTCTCTAGAATTGCTGGGTTCTGAAACAGATAGTAGAAGTTCATTCAAACAAGTACAAAAACATAAAGAAAACAGAGATCTTCTCTGATCATCTGTAATTTCAAGCGTCTAAGCGTGTTCTGTTTTAAGGGTGTAACTCATTTATAAACCGAAACACGCGCACCACTGACAAAATCGTTCGTTTGGATCGCTATATATTCTCTTAATGTATATACATGTACGACCTTTCGAATACGCGCATTTTGGGCTATTGTTCAGAGGTCATTACTCTAAAGAGGTTAAATTGATAGTAATTTCATACTACAGTAACACATTGTACTGTTATTGAGGAGCGGTTGGTGCTCAAGAGAGGACCACTCTGGATAGGTTGCACTGTATTTTGAACGAAACTCTGTAACTAGTTGATGAAATATCCCAATGTAACTAATATTTAATACTTTACTTGGCCTACACTGTAATAGTACACAGTTTAATGTGAAAAGATTACTTTCCTTTGTTTGTGAACACCTCTAGCAGTAAGAAATGAGCGAGTGTTGCCACCACCGTGACCAGTATGTAGATCATATTAAGCAATATTGACATTTTCAACCGTTTGTCAGTTCTAGCAAGTTGAGGAATACCATGCTTGTGAACATCACACATAAATAATACAACAGCTGGTGGTTATACACGTGACAACAAGTTGAGCCCCTATACATAATCATGTAATGAGTTAATGTTCAACTGCATCATTCTAATAATAATGCTCTTTATTGAAAGATGGATTTTTTTCAAACATGTCGGAGGGAGATTACTGTCACACGTTAAGGTCTCCAGATTTATTCGTTGATAGTTAAATACATATACTATAACACGTTAATAGCAGATCTGAGAATTCACCCTGTAGCTTTTTAATGTTAAACAGTTCCATTTTAAACACAAATTTAGGTCATGAGAGACCTGGAGGAACAGGTCAATTTTTTCGACCGACTTCCTACAGTGTTCCGTTAGAGCCATCGTGGCATCGCCCCATCGCGCACTGGTCGATGGCACGATGGCACGATGGCGCGATGGCACGATGCGATGTCACGATGCGATGTCACGATGCGATGACACGATAACACGATGCGATGGCACGATGTTTTATCGCATCGTGTCATCGTGCTATCGCATCGTCTCATCGTGCCATCGCGTCGTCTCATCGTGCCATCGCATCGTCTCATCGTGCTATCGCATCGTCTCATCGTGCTATCGCATCGTCTCATCGTGCTATCGCATCGTCTCATCGTGCTATCGCATCGTCTCATCGTGACATCGCATCGTCTCATCGTTCTATCGCATCGTCTCATCGTGCTATCGCATCGTCTCATCGTGCTATCGCATCGTCTCATCGTGTCATCGTGCTATCGCATCGTGTCATCGTATCATCGTGCCATCGCATCGTCTCATCGTGCTATCGCATCGTCTCATCGTGCTATCGCATCGTCTCATCGTGTCATCGCATCGTCTCATCGTGCTATCGCATCGTCTCATCGTGACATCGCATCGTCTCATCGTGCTATCGCATCGTGTCATCGTATCATCGTGCCATCGCATCGTGTCATCGCATCGTCTCATCGTGTAATCGCATCGTCTCATCGTCTCATCGTGTCATCGTAGCTTCGCCTTCCTGTTAGATGTAAACATGCGCAGAAGAGTAAACATGGAGGGCGATACTGATGCAAGTATCCGTGAGAACTTCAATAATGGATGCTCTTGGAAAGAGACGCTACTTTTGTTAAAGCTTAAGTTGGACATCGACTTAAGGTATGATGATTACTAGGGAGTTGTGTTATTATTTTTAGTGTTATTTATAGCGAATGTTTTACGATAGAAAATGTAAACAATTCTCGATCGATCCAATTTTGTTATCAAAGAGGCTGCAGCTTTAAGATATATATACATCTTATCTAGCCTGCAGTCCATGACTTCTCTTTGAAACATTTATCACGAAGTTATTGACTAATCTCTTTTTATCACACTCGATATATAGTCAGTGCCAACTTTGTAGTTAATACAAGTACCCGGACAGAAGGAGTAACCGGATATGTTGGTGTTCTAGAAGATTTCTGTCCAAGCTTTAAAAAAGATCGTGCTCCATATTATCAGCGACTGTCCTAGCAGTCGTGACAATGTTCATTTGTATGTTATAGTACATTAATACAATCTGTTTATATTCAAGCTATCGCCAATTAAAGCGTCACGCCCGAAGATTGGGTCTAAAAAGATGAACAGACTGGGATCCTGCTATGGTTGGATCTGCCAGTTTAGTAAGTCTGGTGTCATAACTGTCTGTTATTCACTTATTGAATACATGTGGTGTCAATGTTAATTTGACCTTTATCTTAATGAGTTTGCAAAGATACAGCCTCTCAAATTTTGGTCAGTGTAAAATTAGTATTTCGTGATAGTCGTAAAGATTGTTTACGCTTTCTTTTCAGACCAGTACAAATGAATAGCCGATTAGTGGTTCTGTATATTGAAATGGTATCCCTATAAATTTGCATGCGAGGTTTTAGCTTTATATATGTTAAATTAACCAAATGAATCTTGTTCAATGTTTACCTCTGGTCAAACTAAAATGTACTTAGTGAACATAGGCCAGTATACATCAGCGGAGCAACTTTAAAATCCAATTAAATATGTATTACATCAACTACGAATTTTTTTTATTTGAACATAACAATATCGGTCGTACCGTGATTGTTCTTTAATATGATATAAAGAAGTACCAGATTTTGCATTGTAGTACGAGTTTAAACCCACCGAAACATACCTTTTTGCAGCACCCTCGTATTATTGATCTAATGTGAAAAAACTAGGTAGAATACTTATAATAAATGTATATGTTCAGGCTGAAATACAAGGCTCAGGTAGAAATCTAGGATGTCGATCCATGGCTAGCAGACTGCGACATAAGTATGGACTTCACATTGGTTGGTTGGTTTTTACTTCCTTTTTGTTGTTATCTATATTTAAAGACAGTAAACGGCGAATTGTCATTAGGTTGACAACTTTGACATTTACAAACGTTGTAATGGCTGCCGATTATTCACCACTTATCAACAAAACCGGTGTGTATGCTTGTTGTTTGTTCACTGACAGGTATAAACTTAATGTCATAGTACAAGTAAACATTTACCATATTTCTAATTTCAAACATTTCTACGATATCTTTTAGACGGATTAGGGTTTAATTCAAGTATTACCCAATCCAGTCCAGTTGGTAATTTTCTGACTTAACAGGAATTTGCCACAGCAAAAAGTGTATTTGCAGAAGTAGAGTTTTGCATTACCAAAACCTTATCGACCCAGAAGGGGTACAGGCTAGAGCAAGCAATAGATTATCTAGAAGAGAATACTTAAACAAGGGTCCTAATTTCTTAATACACATTGACGTGATGACAAGATCAAGAAGTACGGATTTGGAATCCACGGGGCAATTTGCGGATAGGATTTTATTCGGATTGTATATTTAAAATGCATGTAACTGATCTGGTTAGCATAAAGGCCATTCATTAACGATAAAGAAATGAGAATATAATAATTTAATCAAATTAAAAAATCCGGCAGTGGGAGAATATGTATTTGGACTGTATTCATTAACAATTCCTTAATGTGTTCTAATTAGCAAGACATTTAGGAGACTGCACTATGCCGAGTGTATAAACCTGTTTTTATCGGAATTTGGTTAAACTGTAAAGACGCGTTATAGTTTTCGTACACACATTGTAAACGACCATAGAAATTATTGATAAATTGCATAGAACCAGATCAATATACGTGGTTTTCCTTCTGACGTGTAAGCATTTAGCTGGTAGATGAATCGTGAGTATTTGCCAAAAATAAACTTTTTCCAGCTTTTCCCGGCGCATTCTTTGGCTGAAAATAGCAAAAACCAACAACAACCCGAAGGTTATCGCGTCTTTTTCTTGGAATATGTGAAAAACATGAAAGGTGACAAAACATTTTACTAAGTACTACTGATCACAAATGATATACAACAGCATAGAATGTCTAATTTTAGGATGAAAGGATAATACTTGAATAGTTGGCGACATGCAACTGTCTACATGATGTCAACAGATTTAAAGAAGGAAAATGACTAATTAGCAATAAACCTCGATGTTACTTTTCAATTTATGCTTAAACGTGTATACTTATTGTTAAAACCATTATAGTGTGTTTCAATATATTTAAACATTCGTTTGTAGGAGTTCCGCGGTGTATCAGAATGGACGCTGGGACGGAGAATGTTGTCGTGACTGATATGCAGAAGTCCTTCAGATGGTATCACAATGACGATAGATCTGGAGAAAGAAGTGTCATCATTGGCAGTTCCCATACAAATCAGGTCGGTGATTATGTCATTAAAGACATTAAAGACCGAGAATCTCCTTAAATAACATGAAGTGTTCAAAGGCTGTTACATATAAAGACATCAAACGATGATAGTAAAACATCAGAACGTAAATTATGATTAAACTGTCATTTGAAAAGCAGTTATTTTCCTAAGATCCTTACACCGTCTCCAGCTAGCTCAGTTGATTAAGCACTGCGGTCTCGCTACTGCGGCCCGGGATCGATACCCGACGTCGGCATGTTAGATGGTCAACAGGTCGGACAATGTAGTTTCCCCGGATACTCCGGTTTCCGCCACCATTTAAGACCATAAATACACCACCATCTGTGCTCATGACCGACATTTGAAATAAGCTGTTATAACTTGTATGACATCATGATGATACAGATATTTAATTGCTGTTGTTTTAAAATTAACAGGGTTGATAGTTATTGAAGGCTAGTGAGGTAACTCTAATATTATTCTAGTTCGACTAGTTGTATAACAAATCAATGAATAACAGGAAATCTACGTGATGAATTGATTTCATTTTGTGCATACCAATCTTATTGTTACCCTTTAAACATTGTGTAAAAAGAACATAACAGCCGTGTAAAATTGAAATACTGTTTGTTTTAAACACAGAGGATCGAAAGCTGGTGGCGACAGCTACATCAACTGTGCATAGCAGCATGGAAGGACATATGTTGCGAGATGGAGGAGCAAAGGATCTTCTCTACCGCTGATAACATGCATATGTAAGTCTGCTTTAAAGTCACAAAAAGTATTGTATAGCTTACCAGCAATAGACAAAATCATAAATGGCTAAAAAATAAGAGCTTTTTGCCTTTGTGTAGTTCACTTATTTTATCAGTGGTCGTTTTATAAGTTTAAATAAGTAAAAGAAATCCCCATATGTTATAAATATGTCGTAAGATGACCAGAAAATGAACACCAGAAATATCTTGTCAACTACACAAGTTTCGCGGCAGAGGTATTTTTCTATATAATTAACACATCGTGATTTATGTTTGTCGTACTACAGCAAGATAATATTAGTTAAACAAATAACGTCCTGAATGTGCCTTTAACTGCAATCCGTTACCATCGACAATTAGCTCACACTGGTACAGTGATTAATTCTTTAACCTACCAGTCCGAACGCCTCTGGATTGATCCTGGGTCTGGCTGGCTACGACTTTTGTGACAATTTTATCAAAGAACCATTCTGAGCTTATTTGCCTCCCATCGCTGATTCAAGTGAGAAAGCTTCAGTCGATTGCAATGAAAGCGATTATTTCATTGTATAAGAAACCCAGGTACATCCTACAAGACTGATAACGCCTTTCAAATGACCCACCATGTGTCTGTAAGGGCGTTAAACTCAAAACAAATCAAAATCATTACTGTCAGGATATTCGAGTTGACATTTATGTTACCCAAAAATGGGTACCTGTATAATATTCGTATCACGACTAACCTATCAACAGAATTTTACACCCATTTCTATGATAATGAAAATAAGAGCTTACGGAATTGTGCAAATACATGTACATTCGAATGTCTGACAACACGAAGTTTATCTATTCAACCGCGGATCAGGTAATGAACTGACAAAGCAAATCAGGGCCCGTATTCACAAACGGTTTTAGACTGAATCTCAGACTTAGAATAGAAAATTGCAAAAGTTAAATTTACAAGCATTTCGTTTTCATTATATTTAAACGGATACATTTTTGCCTGAATATTACTTGTTAATCACTCTACAATGTGTAATAATAACGTAGGAACAAAATATTTACCATTTTAAAGTTTAAGCCTGAGATTCAGAAATTTTAATGTAAACGGGTGGCAGTTTTGGCATATTTCAGATCATCACTTGTATCAAGATAATTTTCCTACACCAAAAATATGCTATTTTCTTTCATATTTTATCATTTTTTCAGAGAGTGTCTCAGATTTTGTTTCATGCGGCTCCTTCATCAAGAAATAGACTCCGTTCGTATGGAGTGGAATGGTCATTACAAAAGACGACAGACAAGAGATGGTACCCCGTGTGGAAAACCTGATATTTTGTACCATCATCCAGAATTGTACGGTAATCACTTTTGGTATACCTTGCATCTAGTTGTTGTTTACAAGTAACAAGTTCTGATGTTGGCCAAGATTCTACTATGATAAATAAACATGTACATAATTCATATAATAATTATACTTATATATGTTTACATGAATTAAAATTTCATAGTTTCACTACGCTACCATTTTAAGGCTTAATTCAGTTTTTATGAATGTATTTACTTTACATTTTTGTTTTTCGATTTTGTCAGGGACCTACGACTACATGTTTCCAGTGGACGAGGCAGACCGTCGAGTTTATGTCTGCCTATTGTGAAGTTCCATCTGCTTCTGGAGTAGATGAGCAAGTACAATCAAGAATCTGCCAGATGATGCGTTTGGACAAGCAAATGCCAGAAACTTTACAGGAAGCCCGCGACTTCTTAATTTGGCTTATAACGACATATTAACTGCAAATCTGCTAAACTGAAAAATTTGGACGAGACAAAAAGCGGTTTTCTCCATTTTCATATCATTAAATAAATAAGCTATTTATTTTGTGTTGCTTTTAATTTTGATGTTTCTTAAGAATTATTACAACCTGTATTTCGAATGGATCAGTAATGTTTATGTCTATTGCTCATAAAGACATGGCTGTAGAAATAAATATATATGTATTATGTATATTTGATTTGTTGGTGAATACACATTTATATTTTTACATTGAAAATAGAACACACTCATATAAGGTCCCTGATTGAAACATATGGAACAAGAAATGTTTCGCGACTTACAGGCAAATACACGACTAAGTTGTGCCTTCAGTCCGCACTCCTTCAACAATATTGGCCTGGGGGTTTGGAAAAAATAAAAACGTACCTAAATACAGGTGTCTTTACATTGAGGTCATTTTTAAGTCGATTTATTTTAAATTTCCTCTTTTCGTAGGTAGATAATAAGATATATCTATTTACATGGAAAGCACGATATCGTGTTTATTATTTTCGTTTCTCTTTTTGATTATGTCCGTCAAATTCTAGCAACGAGTACGTTTCACCTTTTTAGCCCAAACTTGACCGCCGCCATTGTTACTATAGTGGCGTCAATGCCATTAACAATAATCGTGTAATCAAGTGTGTACTAAAATACACTCTATGTTCAGTAGGGGCAGATAATTACAGTGAAATTTACAGGCAAGGACCAGTTGCCTAGAAAGTTTAGGTTCATACCCATGTTATCTGTAACAATTCTGAAACTGTTCTGTTGATAAAAGTTAAAGTCAATACAGCAGGTTTGAAGTTAATGCCTTGCTGGGTTGAGATTCAACTTGAAAATGTTAATCCAACAGAAGTATATCAACATAATGTATAGTGATATATACATGTAGTTCCATTATTTTTCTTAACAGTGATAGGGTAGTTAAAACAACATCAAGATTTAAGGTAATTACTTTTATTTTTTACCGAAACTGTAAATGTGGTATACAGTCACAACAAAAGGTATGTAAAATAGCAGGCAATCTTAAAAATGAACTACATACAAATAATTGTTCAAATCAGCGACTGACAGCTTTCGCACTACTTCAATAGGCTGTTGCCTCTGTTTTGTTCAAAATTAGCGAGTATAAAATACTTAAAGTGAATAACTATCCGTTAACTGTATATGCATTTAAACAAACTAAAAATAAGCAAAGTGAAACAAGAATACTTCTACTAAGTATGACAAATTGGGGAAAAACAAAAATCAGTGTTTGGATATCTGCATAAACTTTACAGAAATGTCGTTAGGACATCAATTGTAAAGATTCCACTGATGTTATTATTACAAACTGCAACGTAAAACAAATTTTGATAAGTTATGTGATATTTAGGGACCTTTCGTCATGGCTGGCTCATACAGTTTTTGTTCTTCATATACCAAGTCAATATACAAATTCAATATAATTATGTATATCCAACTACTCATAGTTTTGTTGTTTTAGGAGAAAAGTAGAAGCCTAAAGGTAGCATACGACAAGACTTGTTATTGTCGTTTTAAGTGAATAGTTTCAATTAAAATATCCCCAAATAATAATCAAAACTTCAGACCTCAAAGAGTGACCTTGACCTTCCAGCTACACACTAATCTTATATATGCGAGTTTTTGCAACATCCCCTGCCATTGGTCATTTTCATCATCCAAACACAACTGCATTGCACGAAAGTGTATTATGGATATATACTAGTATATAAAATGTGAACACAAACTGCAAGTAACAAATATGTTGAAAATAGCAATCACAGTTCTATTGTTATTGTTTATAAGCATTTAAAATGCTTATGCCACCTAGCGTCGATTTAAGCATATCTCATTTCAACTAGAAGGACTTGCATGTTGAAAAACCAATAGTACCTATGTGATGTACAAATCCTATCTTTGTGCTGCATTATAATGCATATCTACACATCAAGGCTATTCATTTATTAAGTCATGTTTAAAAGAAAACCGTCACCAAGTTGTGCAAGCAAGATTGCATTCTAAATCTGAGTAATACCATATACCAATAAAATATACTGCATTTATGTACTGTTAGACATTGTACCTGAATATGCTACAACATTGGAATGAAATAAGTGTACAACTGTAAGAGAAGTTGCCAACAAAAGATCAGGTACACTGTGCGAACCATGCAGAATATTCAATAAACTAGAAATGTGTCCATAAAACATACTTGCCCCCCACTTCCTGCCTTTGTCATTACTCCGCATATAGTCAAAGAGGTACATCAAAATTACATAAGAAGCACAAGAACAAACGGCTAGCGCTTAAATTTCAGGCAACCACATGGTGCAAACTGGTAACTATACAAACTATACAAAGCTGTCGGAGTTGTACACAGCAGATTGAAGAGGATGGGGTTTTTATAAGCAAAAATATATGTCTCCCAGATAGCAGTCTGTCAGTAATTGTAATACTAAATGTTAGAATAAAATATTGAGCAAACAAGACATATGGTCATATACGACCTTTCTTTGATCAGTTCATCATGCACTGTACATGTATAAAAACACCAAAGGGTCATAATTCAATGATGAATTGTCTAAGCGGAACGAAGCGACAAAGATGCACAACTACACTTGATGCTTATCAATCCTGTGAAGTTTGGTTGAAATCCAACCAGCCGTATTTGAGATGAAGCACAGGCAAAACATTATAAAAACATCAAAGGGCCATAACTTAGTAAGAAATTATTCGAGCAAAATAAAATGATTAGGATGCAAAACTGCACTTGATGCTTATCAATCTTGTGAAGTTTGGTTGAAATCCAGCCAGCCGTATTGGAGATGAAGCCCAGACACGCTAAAAGCGGACAGACATCGAAGACAAAAATAATATGTCTCCTTTGGAGAAGGGAGACATAATACACTTTAAAAACCTTATTGCATATTAATAAAACAATGCAGGTCCACAATCCTGACAATATATGTGTGATGACAAATTCCTGACTCCATGTATATCTAAATCTCTGGACATGCTGACGCTGTTCAGAGTCTGCTACAAAGACACTTCATTGGACAAGGGTATAACACCCGCACTGTGATAACACAATGAGTCACACTTTCAAAAATCCACTCGACTCTTTTATGGCCCTCACAAGCATGGCAGGAAGAACATCAGTGTCATTAACTCTTGGCAGCCATAACTGTTAAGCACATGTTGATGCAAATGGCAGGCGACCATTATCATGATGGTAAAACTGAATATCTATGGGTTTTGTGAACCCACATGGTGGAATATGATCAGCCCCGGCGACGAAAGTCAGTAGGTCCTGGAATGACACTTCAACTTCTCCAGCTGAAAAATACGTCTTACATCATTTCCATGTGTAGTTTTTAATTTACAAAAGTAAATGTGTGCCATTTTATTGTTTGTTATATAGATACCAAACCAGTTTTCATACCCTGGATTCACATTGGGTAGTATCTCTATGGTATTTATTACGAATTAAGGTATTCTTCATTAAATGTATTATGCAACAGCATGCTATGGTTACACATGCATTTATGCAATATTAAAAACATTAATCTACTAAGATATTTTGATGTGAACAATCGTTTCCATGGAATATTCTTCATTTACAAGGAAAACCCGTAGATCCTCGTTTACATTCTTACATTATCAAACCGAGTCAATTGTCTCTTGCAGATGTATTAATTTCTACCTTCAATGGATTGGAAGAACAACTCCCAACCATACACTGTCACATCCTCAAAGGCTCTGTCATTAGAGCCCACCTCAATATAGTTGACATTAAACAACCCAAGCATCAGGCCTCCAGAGATTTCCGGTGTGGTATAGCAGAAGATGGGCTTGAAAAGCTCTGGGTTTGACCTGACCAATTTCCAGGACTTGTTGACATCATTCATCCCATCTATGAACTGGGCAATCTCCCCATAAATCCTGGAAATGTAATATCATAAAAATATTGAAAATCATAAAGTGATCAATTGTAAATATAAGCTGAACATTAACTAGAACTCCACCATACGCTGACTAATATAGCCCTCCATCTGCCTCACACTCACACAATAGGAAGCGCCATAAATATGACAATACTTGCTTGATGAAAACATCCTGCCTTCATGTACATCTACCCTACATACCTAGTTATGCTGCCAAGCTTGAATGAAATTAGTGCACAACTGTAAGAGTTGTGCACAAAATAACGTGCCTACATACATACAGATAGACGGATATATGGCCAGCTGAAACAAGTTTACCCCCCTTCAAACTTCGTTTAGCGGGGTTATGATATAACTCCAAATAAGATGACAACAGTGATGCATTTGAAAGCTTAAAATTTTCGTATTTACTCAGATGTGTGGTATTGAACCAGCTTTGGGACTAATGAATTTGGAGAGAATTTTCAAACATTACAAACAATACTCAGTTATAGTGTTTGATATATACAGAAATGTTACAACGCGAGGCTTAGAAAATCTGAAGCAAGAGGCTCTGCTGAATGCTTCACCATTTTCGGCAGAGCATGATAATATTTCTGTGTATCAAACACTATAACCAAAGGTTTTAACCTTGTTCTATTGTTTTGTGGTTACAACTACTATATGGCTAAGAAATTGTGTTGAACATTCCTGAACATACACATATTGGCAAAAATAAAATGTACCTATAATATAAGTAATGTTTTGTTATCATCTGAATAAGGGCGTCCTTATTTTCAACTGTAGTCCTGTAGATGCTGCTAATTAAACTTTAACGCACCAAACCATACTTCTATATAAAACTAACAAATTGACCAATTATCCATGTTTAATATGTTAATGTCTTTATTAAACTGTTAGATGCATTGGAGACTCTTGACATAAATTAGTGTATTTGTTCCAGTAAGGAATATTATTTCTAATCTTAACTCCACAATTAATATTCAGAGAGGACCTAATCAAATAGACATTTTTTTCCAATTGTACCATCTTGTCCTACAAAGCTTACCTGGGTAAAAGATCATAATAATACTTTTTTTCAGATATTGTGGAAAATAGAAATGTCTGAGTATCACTGATGTCTCCATTATTGATGCCCTTTATTTATAAGCCATGTTTCACAAACTCAATACTTTAGATCCAGTTTAGTGTTTCCAGACAGAAGGATGTATCAATGGATGGAGGATAAACCCCAAGTCCTATCTGGTGTTTTCCATAAGGAGACTAACAAACAGAAACATTTCATATTACCTGTTGTATAATCCCTGTGGTCTCTGTTGGCAGGAGTGACCCAACCTCAATTAAATTTGTGTCCATTCCCACCATGAGATCAAACAGCTGGCTACACAGAAAATGAAGCCCTGGGCCTTCTTGGGCCAAACATAAGCCTACCAATTGCCCAACAAGCCGGTATTGACCCTTGTCCACTAGGCCTAAGTTATGGCAGAAATATGTGGCCTTGTCTTGCCCTTCAAAAAACTTAGATTCATGGAGGGATTTCACAACCAACCTATAAATAAGCAATACAAATTTAGCAAGCCAATAAAGTCATAACTAGAACTCCCATAAATAATGTGCATTCAATGAAAATGGCATGGGAAATCTCACATTTTGAAATATGTCACAAAGTTATTAGCCTAGCATTGGCGATGCCTCCTCTGCCAATTAATATACATGTGTATATATATATATGCAAAGTTTCATCTCTGTTCTGCAAAGGCTTCTGGAGATATTTGAATTTTTGTAAAATTGCTGGGGTGAAGGCCCTTCTCTGCAATGAACATGTATGCCAAATTTTATAGTTGGTCCTCTATGCCCTCTTGAGATATTTGACTTTTTGTAAATTTGCAGTAATTTGGTTTGGTTTTATTGGGTTTCAACGCCCTATCAACAGCTTAGGTTACTTAAAGACGTTGTCGGTCTATACAGGATCTACCTTGGCTCTATATAGAAAGTGCATTTCTCAGTTCAGTGCAAGGGACTGACAGCTTTCCAACTTGAATCAGTGCTGGGAGGCAAATGACCTCAAAAAGAATCTGTGATCAAATCACCACAGTGACTGTAGCCAACTGATCCTAGGTTGTACCCAGGACCTTTGGACTGGTAATGTAACGGGCTACTGACTGCGCTAGCCGGACAGACAAAAATTTGCAGTAAAGGGCAATAACTCTTTGACATACATTGCAGTTATTTGTCATGCAATTGTGATGCCCCCATCTGCCAATAGATGTGTAGAGTTTGTGTTGTTCCTCTAAACTTATTTAACTGCTTGTATTTCTAAACATGTATTTAATAGAGACATAAAACACTCCCTTGTAATTGAGCAGAAATTGTTTTTAAAGCATAATTTTATGTCAACATGACCTTTAACCATGTCACCCCAAATGACCACATGTGTCATCGAGTGGTTATGACCAATATGCCTACCAAATTTAAGCGCTCTAGAACTTAGTGTTCAAACATTATTATTAAGAAACTGTGTTTCCATTAAAGGGCACTGTGACATTGACCTTTGACCTAGTGACCACAAATCAATAGGGGTAGACAATGACAATCAAAAGACAACAGACAAACACTGACGACGATAGCTTGCAATGACATGCTCGAAGAGCTAACAAACCTGAAAAATTCCTGACGTGGTCCCCCATGATCCTCGCCCAGCTCCCCACTGAATTTGACATATAATCTCGACTTAAAAGTTCACATTCTTCCTGTCCAGACCTCTCAATGCACTCCCTAAGACATTGCTGCGAAGAATCAGCAGTTAAGTGACAGAACTGGATGATACCGCTTCCTGTTGGAAGGGTTGCAGGACGTCTTTGAGGGAACCCACTGGTTGTGTTCTGACAAAAAAATAAAAAAATTATGTTCATTTTTTTTAATTTTCTTAACTGTTTTCTTCTATGAAATACTTAAATTAAGCTATAAAATAATATATTTTTCATATTCATATTTTTTTCAAAGTCCACAGTTTAGAGTTTCTCTTTTTCACAATATTACTGATACAAAAATCCATTTTGGCACTACATGTAACACTGACAATCATTATGTCTGTAATATTTTATTGCAATACTTTTAAAAGAATAGTTAATGTCATGAACTCCATAATTATGTTACCACAATGTTATGCCATTTCAAACAAACCATTTAGCCACCGACATACCCGATCAACCCACATTTAGGGGTATAACACAACACAATCATATCCCCCGTGCAGGAGTGGACACTGAATTCCAGGCTCAAATCTTGTGACCCTGACATGGAGCAGAGGTGGCTATGTGACCCAAGTTACAGCAAAATCCTTCGAGGCGGCTTAGGAGATATTGAGTGGACACGAAAGGTTACAGACAGACAAGGATCATTCATATATCACCCTTCCGCTTTCATGTTAGACATTTTGGCAAAAAAATCTGAAAATTATCTACTTAATTACATCAAACTTGTAGAGAACCAATAGACATCCCATCATACCTAATGTTTGAGCTCTAATCATTGTGGTTTGTTTTGAGAAGACTTAAATGTTTAGAACACTTCATACACATATATCCTACATATACTATTCATTGCAAAAAGAAAACATCTCAAGTATCATGAAGGAGAATAGACATGATTTTTTCTCTTTAAACAACAATAGTACATATCATGACATCACTGTTACAAATACACTCTCTTTTTTGAAACATTATTTGTATCCAACTAAATTATAGTCTTAAACATGCAAATGTTAAATCTACATGTATATAGTTAGGGTGCATGCAGCTAGTACTAACATTATCATCAATTTATGCTATTTGTGTTATGGATAAATGTTTTTCTTCTTTAGACCATACATTTTGTTTAGGTTGAATAAATAGTCCAGTTGCTGTTACTTGTCTTTTCTTTAAATTGTAAAACAAACATGGAGTCACTGCAGTTTACATACTTTGTGACTATAATATACCAAAGATGTGCACAACTGGGTTACATGCAGACTCTATGAATTGGATAGCATTGACAATGCTGACAATGGGCAACCATTTAAAGGTACCAGCGATCACTTCCTGTCCAGTGAGCTAAGGACCATCACACAGTATAGTAACAAACAGTGCACTGTGATGATAGTAAATGTTCACAATACTCACATTTGATTAGCATCCATAATACTGGCTTCAATGGCCTCCTGTAGTTCCTCGTCCTCACTGTCTACAATTTCTACTGGCATACTGACAATGAAAAAATGAGGAACTTACTGTACCAACTTAAGTTGAGCTATTTGCTTCAAAGCCCCAAAATACATTTTGGAACACAGCTAGTTGCATAACCAACTGTAGCCTGTTACCTTATGCATGAATAATAATAACAAAAACACAGCCAACAGTTTATTATGTAAAGAACAGAAGTTAAGTAAAGTTTAAATATTTTCCAGGTTGAAATTAGTGCCAAAGTATTTGTCAATATAAAGCATTCATTTTCTATAACCCTAGTTATTCAGTGTATGTAAATTTAATATCATTATCTTCCATGTTAGACAGTTGTTGTTGCTATGACCAGGATCCTGATGGTAAAATATACAC
>JASFXZ010000075.1:749746-805638 GCA_032209605.1 Mactromeris polynyma | reverse complement strand
GATGTCCTGTAATAATTTCTACTTTCAATTTGTGTTTGTCTAATGTAATGTATTTAAATTGCACTTACACTGAACAACAAAGTGAAAATTATTTTTTTTTGTGTTTTTTTTGATATTTGTTTTTGATTTTTGTTGTGTTTATTTGTTTTTAACTTTGCTTATGTCTTGTTTTTTTTTTTGTGTTTTTGATGTTTGGGTTTTTGATTTTTATTATTTTTTTTGTTTTGTATATGTTTTTTTTTAATGATTGTTTTTTGTTTGTTTTTTTTTTTGTTATTTTTTGTTTTTGTTTGTTTCTTTTTTTCTGTTATTTTTTGATTTTTTATTTTTGTTTTGTTTTTGTTTACTGATTGTGGTGTTTGATTTTGTGTTTTGTGTTTTGTTATTTTGATTGTGAATTTTATGAATTATTGTTATTCATTTATTGATATTGTGATGTTTTTTTTTTTTTATTTGAATATTGTTTTTTTGTTTTTTTTTTTTGTTTTGTTTTCTTTGTTTTTTTGTGATTTTATTGATAGTGATTGTGTCTGAATTTTTCCTTTTTTTTTTGTGTTTGTTTTTTGAATGATTGTATGAAATTTATGTTTTTTTGATGTTCTTGATACTGTTATAGTCGAGTGAGTATTCTTTATAATTCTACTTTCAATTTGTGTTTGTCTAATGTAATGTTTTTATATTGCTTTACATGAACACATAGAAAATTGAATTTAAAATACCTCTTTTGCGCATTGCTGCTAATTATTGACTAGCTTTACGTATAATTTTAGTCAAACCATCAAATCATGCTATGTTTTAATCGAACATACCAAATGAATTTACAAAGTACTGATGGACAATACATTTTATAAGTTCATCATGTCGGGAAATTTAAAATAAATAAAATTCAAGTAATAGATTAAGTATGTGTTTACCTTCATCTTGGTCTGAGACAGTTACTACTTCATCTGGTTCAATACTATCTACATTTTCTTCAGTTTTTTCAGCCACAACACATTCTGATCATGTAAATTATAAAGGACAACATGAACTGCTTATCATTGACTACACTATAATAATAAACAATAACTCAATCTACAGATACAGCAGTGGTACATGCATATGTGAACCATTTCATAAGTGATATTTAATAAAAACATGCAAATAAGTTACTTGGAAAAAAGCTGTGTCCCACATATATGTGACTTTTCATTGGCTTATTATCAGCGTCATATTCATACATTACACCGTACATGAAAATACAAATTACTAAAATATACTTTTAATTAAAATGACCAAAAATATAAAAACAAAATATTTCACTAAACACTAAATTGCAGTAAAGTCATTGTCAAAATAATCAAATGTTTAACCTTCTCATCCATATCAGTCATAGTTGGTGGAGGAGGCCCACCACCAGTTTTCCTAACAGCTGCCCTTCTCTTTTGCTCCGCTTGTTTTGCCTTACTCTGAAACATTTTTAAATAACGGTATATTAGATCTTTTGAATTATTTATTTCAGCAAATTTGTGGCAGTCTATCAAATGTTTGGCTCATTTGCTATATTTTGTATAAAAGTATTGTATTTTAAAAAATATTGGCTGTATTTCTTTTGAGAAATTTAGGAATTTGTAAAGATATAGTATTGATGACCATATTAAAAGTGCTGTTAATCAAGAACAAAATGTTATTTTGCAATATTTTACTATTACAAGTTCATAAATATATTTGTAGAAGGCACATTGTTTTATTTATAACATAAATCATATCTGCATAAATAGTCAATAATGAACATTTCTTATATGACAGTTTGATATAATCATTTATGTCCAGCAAGTGCATATTTGTAAAAGAAAATGATATTAGGCTTATAAATTAAATAGCCAAAATTTTACCTTCATTTCAGCCCATTTTTTCATTACTTCCGGCACACTTCTGTTACACATACCGCTAGCATTTATGCTGAAAAGAGTATCATTCATATGAAAAATGATTATATTTGAAGAGGTATATATTGTTAGTTAGAGCTACACAAATGATCAAGTATGCAATGAATTTGCAATAGACTCACCTACAGCTTTTCATTTAAATACACTAACAATAAGATGATATGTTCAATGTTGTAAATTGCAATATTAAACTGTACTAGCATGGGGAGACATTGAATTTGAGGGGGTAGACTGTATGTAAGAGAAACAGGGGTGTTTTTGGAACTGGTACATCATCTGTATCATGTTATATAATTAAAAAATCTAAAATGAATATCATTCTTATGGGAAACCATTGGCGACAATAAATAAAAACAAATATATATGTTGGGTGCTGACCAGTCAGTATTATACAAATCTTGACTTTGAATAACTTATTTATACCAACAATGCAAATTTATTTGCCCTCTTTTTAAGATAATTTACATTGAATTACACAACGAAAATCACATTGTTAGACAGCAACTACTACTACTAGTATTAGAATAATCACAGCGATTTTATCAACATTGAACATCCCGTTATGTCATTTCGAATGTCCGAAGATTAGCTTCGCTACCCGCAGGTGAATAATACAAAACATAGTTGACACGAGCGTTAAAATGTGATCAAATTAAATATATGTATAAATTTGGCCAACGTTAAATACTAGCACGGACATATAAATAATTTATATGTGGTTTAAATGTCAGTGACACTAGCGAAAAATCGACAAAGTGAAACAGAAAGTAAAGCCGATATAATCGAATGCGCCGAAAATGACAATTGAACTTACGTCTCACAAGTATTGGCCCAAAAATCTTTCTTGATGTGAGCAGAGAGTTGTTTTGTAAATTTCCCAGTCACAGTAGCTGTGTTTTCGACGCATTTGTCGACGAGAACAACACACTCCTCGGAGCTCCAATTGGTTTTCCGCTTTCTGTCGGCCATGTTTGTTTACGTTCGTCTGCTTACAAATCAAGTGCGCGTGACGTCATGTCAGACTGGCGCACCGATTATCGATGCTTAAGATAATAGTTAAGATAAGAAGCTTTCTGAAACGGCCCCCTGGAGAAGCAGGTTATGGACAAAAGATTGTTGCGGACATTTCCATACTATGTTACATGCCAGTATGTATTCTTGATTGAAAAATGTTTGATTTTGTAAGATAATTATATCTGTTCCTTTCTTTAAATTCATTTTAAATTGATTCTTACAATACATAAGAATTGTTATAAGCATGTTTGCTGATTATTTTTATCATTATTGGTTATCAAAACGATTATACATGCACAACTGTCAAAATAAAAGGCATACTTAGGCAATGCAGTTTGAGAAGCTAATTCATTCATTGTCTTTTGTTTGCAGAACTACTTCAGAACTGGAGTCCTTCAATAATCATCTTTTGATGTATGCACCAAAAAAGAATGCCTTTAGGTAAAACATTTTGTTTCATTTTTGTCAGTCTCGCTTGTAATAAGGTTGACATAGTCGCCACAATGGTGGTTCAGTGTATGTGTGTGCATCCGTGTGTCAGTCCAATTTGCTTTTTGTCGGGACCATTACTCGTGTCATTTATTAGGGGATATTCAAATCACTTGGCACAGAGGTTCACCGTAGCTCAAAAGTCAATGTAGCACTTGGAGGTCATAGGTAAAAAGTGTGTCTAAAAACTTTTATTGGGGATATTACACTTTTATTAGGGAATTTTTAAATTAAGCACACACATTCACAATGAAGTAAGGGTGTCTACAGCTTAAAGGCCAAGGTCACACTAAGAGGTCAAAGGTAAACACTGGGTATGATAGAAATGCCCTGTAGAGCATTATATATAACTGTATTCTCTTCATCTCTTTACAATTGGTGGGCTCAATATTTTGCCCTTGGTTATCTACGGTAGTTTAACAATTACCAAATGGAATATGTTAATACTTTTTCTTCTTTCCAATGTCCATCATTGATATCTGTTGTTAAGGTAATAAAACATGACTGTTAGAGGCATATGGTCAGAATTTGCAGAATCCATGATAAATTAATTTTCAAACTAGTCCTATTGAATAATACTGTATAATTTAAAAGGACTGCTTTTTTTTGCTATTAAATGTTGTTTCTTCATGAGCATATAATAGTCCGGGGGCAGAGATGGTTGACCCTGCATTGTTGTATTAAGTTTTTTTTACTGTTGATTTTGGTAGCCAAGGGTCTCTTTTTTCAGAAACTGCTTGATGACATGTTGTCACCTTTGAGCAATTTGAGAAATTCAAGATGGCGTCCAAGATGGCCGCCATTACATATAAATGACCATAACTCCCTACCTGTTCATCATAGGAAGGTGATTTTTGTCTCTATACCTAGGTTTTAGGGGTCAAGCTATCCATTAGAACTAAGTATTATGTTAATATCGTATTACATAATAGTAATTTCCAAGATGGCTGCCAAGATGGCCGCCGTAACACTAAAACTGGCATATATACTATTTACTCCAAATTAGTCGTGAAGGTGTCTATCCCTGAGTATTTTGGAGACACATCTATCTGTATCAGATCAAAGTTCATATACTGATGATGTCATCTACAAATCCAAGATGGCTGCCAGTTTACAAGCACTGGTATATCTTCTATACTATTCAATCTTGGTGGAAAATATGAAAAGGTAAACGACCACAGGTGTTATATTATAACAAATGTTCTTTAATTGTAAATCTGAATTCTCACAGACTACCAAAAGCATATTATACAATTCATAATTAAGGATGGCTACCACTTTACCAAATAATCTACACTGTTGTACATTGTGTTGCCCATGTGCATCACAAAGACATGCAATCAGCTATGATGTCAGGTTACAGCAACCCTGATTATAGCAGGCGCAAAATATTGTGCATTTCATGTTTGCAGAGTTGCAACTACAAGCACGTGAACTGCATGGAGTAGTACTGTGGCATCCACATTTTATTAGACGTAGTACCATCTGTGGGGCTAGTTCGACTTCATCAGGTAGGGTGACTGGTTGAAGGGACTTGTTTTGGTCATCCTTTACCCAACCATATTCCGTTGAGTCCAACTCGGGTGGATTCTGCGCTTCCAGTGACCGCCATACCAAAGCCTGATAGTGAGCTCTTTTAACATTCTCTTTGAATGCCTCAGTTGTTGGTGGCAAGGTACACAACTTCGGTGTTGATGACCCTTTGCCTGTTTGTGACAGCCATACCTTTAACCTTGTCTCTGACATTGTACTACAGTCTGTTTGTCCATAGCACGCGGAAATGAAGGAGGTAGCCTGTTGAATAACAGATTCCATAGAATGCCCTGGTGCACCCAACAAGTTAAGTGAGTGCCCCGATCGAAGTATTTTGAGTACAGTAGCCTTTCCAATTTTAAAATAGGAGGGGACGGTGTCACAGCCAGAAAGTGTATGTGCCGGGAGTATTCCTTCGACTATCTGACAATGCTTCTGCACAGTTTTGCCTATATCAAGCACCGCCCTTCCTTTGATGGGGGACTCCATCAATACAACATTCTTGAGATTTGCCATGTGATGATAATGCAGCAACAGTACAAAGACGTCAGTGTCATCGGCAACAACAGTGATTTTGCTTTCTGCATTTTCCGCGGCACAACTCAAGACCTGTTGGACAATGACGTTATCTGCTTCGTGTGAAGTTGACAGATCTGCCCGTGAGATGACAACTCCACCTTCACTGATTTCGATTGGCACCGGATCTGCTCCTGTTACCACTAACTTGTGATGTTGTGTGTTGTCCTCATGAAACTTCTTATCCTAGACAAAATCATCAACTATCAGTTGCATCAGTTGCTTCTTGTTTTTGGAAGAGGTTAGTAGAATCTTCTGCGCTGGAAGTTTACTGTTGACTTGCAAATGATGAGCCCTACTGACACCAGTTGCCCTAGATCCTCTGGTAACACTCTTCGTGCTGTAATCATAATATCTGTCAAATATCAGATACACGTCCTCGACCCGTAACCTTTTTCCTATGGCATATTTGAAGTTCGCTATATAGTCTTTCACAGACCCATCAGCAGGCCAAGGAACTACCCAAAGTATTGCTGAGCCATCGAGTACACTAACATTTGCACCACCAGCAACTCTATCAGACACCTCAACTTGGAGAATTTTCTTCAAGGTCGATTTAGATTTCGCAATCCTCATATCTCCAGTATCATCAAACATGGACGTTGGAACTGGCGCAAGTTCATGACCAAGCACATCCTTAATGTCAATGTCCCGCCCACTCACCTGTAGGCCAATCACCCTTGCGTAAATCAAATTGGTATCAAATACTTTCACAGCTCCGACCTTCACATGCTTCCTTGCATGATCCATAGTAACAACCTTTTTCGTGATGGTTTCATAAAGTCCCTGCGGTAACCGACTTTCGAAAACTGTCATTTGTTCAGTCCCGATTGTGACAGCATTGTGGACATTGACTTCAGTTGAACCAATCTGGCCGCTAACTATATTGACTATACCACTGGGGTGTGCCGCAGAATCTAAAGGATTAATGCAAGTGTCGAGTTTTTGTCTGATTCCATCTCGGTCTTTCTTGTCTTCAGCAATCCTGGCTTTTGCCTCTTCTTTGTGTGTTGTCACCACCTTACTTTGAGTGTCCTCATCCGTCATGTCATCCAGATCAGATTCCAACCTGCTGCATGCATGCAAACTAAGGGCCCATACCTTCAGCGTTTCTGGCTTAAGCATGATGCCAACTATCCCCCCAGGAGCATGCCCATACCGCATGAAGGTCGTCTCAATCATCATATCGCTCCAGATGCCATTCCATAAGCCAGCAGAATGGTGCATAACATGCTCACCCTTCATAAAGTGTGACAACACCTCTTGTGGTAGCCGTTCCATCTCACGAAGGTAGCACAACCCATATCTCGCATAGTTCACATGCCCCGCAGCAAAGAAGTATGGTAGCATTTGCTTGTAGGTTGCCAGATGAAGTGGCCAGTCACCTTCGCGCTCAGCCCGTACGAACATCATGGTGAGCAGGACAGGTTTAATCAAGACATCGACCCAAAGTTTGGTAGTTTGACTCTTGCTGGCTTCGGTTTCGAGAATTTGCATGAGGTCACCACTGCAATATAGTGGTTTATCCTGAATGATTCCGCGAAGTGCCTCTTCAGCTACCATTCGTAATGCTCTGACGTTCTGGGGAAACTGTTTTCCAGTGAGCATTTTCAACACACCGCCAAACACAGAGGACATTATATCTGACAGACCGGTATCAGCCATCAGTGTTCCGATAGACCCCTAAAACCTAGGTATAGAGACAAAAATCACCTTCCTAAGGTGAATAGGTAGGGAGTTATGGTCATTTATAGGTAATGGCGGCCATCTTGGCAGCCATCTTGGAAATTACCATTATGTAATACGATATTAACATAATACTTAGTTCTAATGGATAGCTTGACCCCTAAAACCTAGGTATAGAGACAAAAATCACCTTCCTATGATGAACAGGTAGGGAGTTATGGTCATTTATATGTAATGGCGGCCATCTTGGACGCCATCTTGAATTTCTCAAATTGCTCAATGGTGACAACATGTCATCAAGCAGTTTCTGAAAATAGAGACCCTTGGCTACCAAAATCAACAGTAAAAAAAACTTAATACAACAATTCAAGGTTAAGGGGAAAAATGGCAGTTGGCTCCCAGACTATAATACATTTTAATTAAAACGTTTGAATATTTTCAGCTATGCTGTATACAAATGCCGATGCCAGCTAGCTGCCATTGACTACACTAAACATCTGCATAGGACTCAAGTTGTAGATAAAGATGGAAATCCAAAGTAATAACTTCATCATAGTTATTTTTACAATTCTTTCTGAGCTTATAACGTTTTATGCTTGAAAAATGGGTTCAACCTCTGTGTGGAAAGGTGCAACTATGGGAAACATGCGTACATGTAAAATCCATAGGCTTTTAGTAGTTATCTGTCACTCTTGTGTCTTTATACATGTATTGGGTTACATATAATTTATTAGTTCTACAGTTATATATGGTAGTCAGTTGATCAAACCAGCTTTCCTTTGTTAAAAAAACTGAAATGTTCTTCCAATAGCAAATGACAATGTAGTACAAGAGAATAAGAGTGTAAATCTTCCGTCAAACTGTCACACACACACATGTATATATATACTTTGCCCAAGACCTCCTGCTTGATAGTTTTGCATACTACCACCTCAAAATCACAGTGACATTGGTATATTTCAAATTTCTCTTTGTAAGGCTTTTTCTGACAATAAGTTATATCAAAATAGGCATGAACATTTTGTACATAATGCGTTATACCGTTAATGTTTGCAAGTAAATGCTTTATATTTTGCTGCCACCTATACAGCATGCATTTTTTATCCAGATGGAGAAGGACTTACTCCAAGGCAGCTCGCAACTGGACAGTCCACTCAATTAAGGAAGCGAAAGAATACAGCTACATTCCTGGGCTGCAGTTGAAAATTCAGAACTATTCTGTGCCAGAGAGGATCCTCTGAGGTCCAAAGTTACATTGGGAGATCAGGACCCCAAGAGGATTAGAACTACTATAGCGCCAGTCTCACCAAAAGCAACAACCTCGTTCGCGGAAAATCTAGTTTCAAGAATTAAAAAGAAACAATGACATTTCAACACTAGTTAACATAAATGTGTTTTGGTACATTGCTTAGCTACTTTTATCTACGTCAGACTGTCTTGCCATGTAACAAAATTTGTGTTGTTATATATCCTGAACTGTTGGACTACAGTCTTCAAACATTATAGGAATGTATATCAGAATATGAAGTTTTGCACCATCAGGGCTCCGACAAGGGAAAATGGAGTTATCAGTGGCCTTGAAATGATGAAAAGCATGTTTGACTTTGTCGCTCATATATCAAAACATGTTTTACCTGGAGTAATGAAACCTCATAGGAATATTGGTCATCACATGAAATTGCATACCTGTTTTTTTTATGGCATTTATTTGTGTAAGAGCATGGTTACACCCTTTGATTGAGTAAAGTGGGGGCACCTGTGTCACAATTCCGTTATACCCCCAGATACGAAGTATATGGGTGCTATATTGGAGTCGCATCCATCTGTCTGCGGACGAAATTTGTCTGCACTATTTCTGGGTTTCCATATGTCAGATTTTCAATGGAGCTTCACAAGCTATAATAGTCCCAAGTCTAGTTGTGCATATCTTCTTCATGTTGTGCTCAGATAAATTTTCACTGAGTTATGGCCCTTTGATATTTTTCGTGATGTTTTTTGTCCACACTATTTCTTGGCTACCCTTGGTCAGATTTAAGTGAAACTTCAGGTAACCTACTAGAACCAAGCCTACGACACTATCATGGGCACATCACATTTGGATGAATTTTCTCTGAATTATGACCCGTTGCTAATTTTCGATGCTTCAACTATGTCAAGACTATCATTGACATGCTTTCAGGTACTTTGTCAAGTCAGTATCTTGAGGTATTCATCATCTTCGGTGATAGCTTTTCTTTAAATATGTTTATTATGGCCCATTCTAAGAAGAGAGGATATATCGGTTTGTACATGTCGGTCGGTAACCTTTTTGTTTCCGATGAATAACTTGAGCAACCCTTGACCTATCATCCACACATTCATCTTTGGCAGCAGAGGAACCCTAATGAATTTCGGGTCAGAAAGGTTGAGGTCATTGGTCAATTGTAATTAAAATGACTCCCATTAATGTGAATGTTCAATAAGACAAAATTGTAGACTTCTATGGTACATGACTACATGTATATAAATGTAAGGTCAGTTCATCGCATACATTAGATGAGCTCTTTCATTACCTACAGTTAACAAACAACCTGTTGTTACTGTTTCCAGTATGGCACTAATCAAACTATGCATCCATGAAACCCTTTCTTACCATTTTTACCACAAAACATTCTAGCATGTATATTTGTGCAGCATACTTTGAACTTGATTATGCAATTGTACAAAATATAGCTCTGACAAAAATCCATGAGGGGGCATAATGTTTTACAAAGTTCAGACTATGTTCTGTAAACCTCGGTCACATGTTTATGGCCCAAATTGGACCATTTTATCACAGGGTAAGGTTATCCTGCATTATTTATTGAAATGTTTATCCTTTAATGCAGTTTCTTTACATTAAATAAGACTTGTATTTGAATGTGTGTTTGATTGTCAAAGGATATGTTTCACTGTGTAATACACTGTGTAATACAGTATAT
Source organism: Mactromeris polynyma (assembly GCA_032209605.1). NCBI lineage: Eukaryota > Metazoa > Mollusca > Bivalvia > Venerida > Mactridae > Mactromeris > Mactromeris polynyma. The sequence continues at coordinate 795,452 of JASFXZ010000075.1, read as the reverse complement.
TTAATGATTAAATGCTTTTCGTTATTTTTATCACATACATGTATTATGAACAGAAATTTTGACATTGTCATTAATGGTTGTCTGATTCGTATGGTTGACACAGGGATTGCTGTTGTGTTGAAATTTGAATAATTCCACTGAAAGTAGTGGAGTTTAACCAGTTGTTTTATTAGTATTCCGCAATATGAATTACTATACATTTTTTTGCTTTCTGCTAGAAAAATTACTGTACATGTTTTTTGCATGCAACACATTTGAAGCTTTCAAATGGTTAAGTCAGAGAAATATAAAAACAGCTTAGGTTAATGATGCAGCAGGCCAAATGCGAACTGTTACATGTTTTGCAGAGGTGAAACAATTTTAAATAATAATGGTGAAAGGTCATCTAAGCATCAGCCTTGTGAGACTACATAAGAATCAGTAATGCTGTTCACATGAAGTTGTTTAACCAAGCAACCCATATGTACAGCTGAGCACAAACATTACAAACTTATGAAAATTGAAAAAGATCCATCAACATTTAACTGTAGTTAAGATATGTTACATGAAAATTGTAACAAGCAGGTAGTGATCATCTCAGCTTGTCCTAAGCACAAGACCATGTGAGTTAAAAAGTAATGTGACATCAAAATAACACAGCAAATAAACTACTAACTAGTTTAATGTGATATTTACATATACAAATAAACAGGAAAACGACAGATGGAAAATATTTGCACAGACAGTACAAATTTACATCTTATATACACTTCAAATATACAAGTCACCAGTCTACGCCTAGACGGCATGAAACTGGTGTAATGCCCTGTTGGGCTCGGAAACTTATTCCTAATAATGTTCACACAACATGCAGGCACAGGTCATCTGTAATCTCTCTGGAGACGGCCAAACACCCAGAGGACGTATTGGCGATATGCTGCGTGACGGAATGCCCTGTTAGTGTCCTCGACCGTTTCTGCCTGGTGCGCAAACACATCAGTCCGAAACGTCTGCTGCAAATGCAAGGTCAGCGGGTCTGTTATCACCAAGTTCATTTCCTAGAAAGAAAAGTAGACAATAACATTACATGTATATCATCTTTGGAAAAGAACAATGTGCTCTGACATTTTCGAATACAATACCATATTCAAAATCAGTCCTTGAAATGTATTCTCCATTTTGAAAACTTGCTGGTAAAAATCAATTTAACCAATTGGTTTAAAAAATATTGATATATCACCAAGCAATAACCAATAAATTAACTAGAAGGATGTTTTTGACACCAAAAAATATGTCTCCCCAGTTACTTGGTAGGATTAAGAAGAAACTAGAAATGTGTCCATAGGACACAGATGCCCCCAATTGCAGCCTTTGTCACAAATTCAAATGCTATTATTCTGCTCATAGTAAGTGAACAACTACTGATTATGATGATAATTGAAAATTTAATTGTTGTCACAAGAATTGCAACACAGACAATAAGTACCTAGATTTGACTTACTTTAATATTGATTTTGTGCTGGTGAAATTTTCAGAAAATAGACTTGTGTACACAAAAAATGTCATGATGACGTATTGTTTTCACAGCAGTCTTTTAAACTATTTAATTGGCGTGGAATTGAAGTGGAAAATTACCAACTTGTTTATAAATTGTGATGATGAAATCCTTCTCTGTGAAAATTTCTTTACATGGGATTGTTTGATCGCTATGGAATAACTTTCAATATTAACCACATGCTTTTATTGAGGATTTAACATCTGAAAAGGCTGATTTTTACTTCTATTATTTATTTCAAAACAAGTCGAAAATTATCTGCTGTTCAAACGTAGGATGTGATCACGAAGGAAACGAAGTTACGCAACAAGTGTTTTTTTTTCATTTTGGACCAGTTTATTGCATTATCCCTGTCAAACCTACTTAATCAACATTGAATCACAACACTGTCATATAACATGTCGGGTCTACAGCAGTATTATGAAGCAGTGAAACGTTGTTGTTTTTGTCTTTGGACGTCCGTGGTGGTTTTGTAACTGTATAAGCCGCTCCCTGGATGATGCCGATGTCTAAAAGCTACCACTGCTGTTGTTAACGTTTAAATGAACACAAAGTTCTAAGTAATTTGAGACGTTTTATTTTCGTCCAATAACAATTTATATTGATTTGTTCACAAAGATAGTAAATACTTATTCACAAAGTTAATTATGTACACAAAGTACAAATGTATTCTTTTAGATATTTTAACACAAAGTAAATTCACACAAAGTGATATTATTATTATTTGTACACAAAGTACAAATTCTAAATTCAAATTTCTTATTATTCCTTAAGTTTTTTTTATACTAGTCTTGTATATGCTTTTATTTATCGTCGCCACCGGTTTCCCACATGGGCGACGCCTCCGGAAGAATGTTAGTCATATTAGATTTGGAGGATAGTGCATGATACAGAAGATGCCCCAGTTCCAGAAGCACCCCTGGTTCTTTTACGTGCTCGATGTAAAGCATCATACACGGGACCTAGGTTTTTAAAGTCTCGTCCGAAAGACTGTTAGTACGGTCAGTGATGGAGCGGGGAATCGAACCAGCGATCCCTGGATTACAAGTCCAGCGTTTTACCACTGGACCACTGATCCGCTTTTTTATACTAAATATTTCCAAGACTTATATACTAGTCAAGATACTTTGACATGTTGAGTAAGTCTTGCCTTAGGAAGGGACTGTCTACTCTTAATAATTTAAACAATCAAAAATAATTATGTTAAGGTTTCAAACCTTGATTACTAAACAATAAGTGATAATATCACAAAGAAAGTTTGTCACATGCCAAAACATATGGCTTTATATGAAATTGATAAAATCTTAACATATGGGAATTATAAGCATGAACTAAATGCTCATTATTTAATTTGACATATGTCAGCTTTTGAACAGCTATTTTAGAAATTAATATTAAAAGTTAAATTAAAACAATAACAATAACATCTGGTTAGGTAAGAATTATTATGATCAAATAACAATGAAATATGCATCATAATAACTGCATACAAAGCAAATAGTATGCAGAGCGAAAGTTCAATGACATGCACAAACTCATTTGAGAAGACCCCTCTTCATGCTCTTGCATATGCAATAGTAAGATAGTAAGTGTTCTAATAATAATCAAAAACAAGCGCTTTGACGAAAACTCAACACACAGTCATTGAAAATATTGTTTTAAACTATAAGCAGCTAAGTCACTTATTGTTTACTCGCATGCAATGAAAATAAATAAACACTGAACGTTACCTGCTCGATGTTAGTAGATGATGACGCCATCATGTATGTTTATGTTTGCAGATCAATCATGTGACTCGCCAGGTGTATGCTGGGTGGAAATTCCTCAGTATTTTAAACTGGAAAACCCCGATTGCGCGATATCGCAAAGACGATTTATCAGCTTATTTGCATTATATTATTCAAATATTTATCACCTACGGTTTCAATTTACGTATATATTGATAAGTCTACGCATATTTTGAGAAATTGCAGGATACAAAAATGTGTGCTTCATCTGGAGTTCAGCACCTTTAATTGTGTGTGTATATATTGTTATTTGAATTGCCCTGAAGATACAGAAACACATTGGCAATTAAAATGCAGTAAAAGGCAAATTCATGTTGCTTTTTAATTTTATATATAATATAAATACTTTTCCCGGCACACATAACCTTTTATAAACATTGTATATGATAAATGTCTGATTCCTGCCTTCATAATAAATGCGAAGACATATTGATGTTCCCCTGACTTACAAAACTGGAAAGAGGTTTACTACTAGCCTGTCTGTCCATGTCCCATTGGAAGACATGATTTTTTGATAGTTTCACAAGAGATTAACCGTTGTCCTGTCTTTTCTCTTTCTTAAATAAATGTGTGCAATTGAAATGTAACAAACTGGAATGTGAACAAATACCGAAAAAAACGAAATAATGTTTTAACCTAGTATACCCTCAAATATATTTAACATGTTTTCTCAGCATCATTTTCATATTTTTAAGGCCTATTGTTTGCAGGAACAAGGTGATGGAATTCATCGCAGTTTTATACCAACACTGGTACTCCAACTTTCATTGAATAACTTTCTTCATATGATTTTTATACCCCCACAAACGAAGTTTGAGGGGGTATATAGGAGTGAGCTTGTCGGTCGGTCGGTCTGTCGGTCGGTCTGTCTGTCGGTCGGTCGGTCTGTCGGTTTTCATGGTTTCCGGACGATAACTCATGAAAGGCTAGACAGATTTGAAAAATTTTTGGTACACAGGTGTAACATCAGAAGATACAGGTCAAGTTCGATATTGGGGCTGGTGGGGCCAAGGTCAAGGTCACTGTTACTAAAAATAGTTTCTCTTACTTTCACTTACTAGCAAATGGTTTGTTTTTAGTTGTAAACGACTTAACTTTCTGTGAAAATAACAGTTATTTCTAGCATATTGTTTGATATATTTTGCATTGATTTAGTTCCATTTTGCCCAGCTTTTTGTGAGCAATTCTATACAAGTTCAGTTTTTTATTTCACAGGAACTGTTGATTAGTTCTTACTGTTCTGTTGGCAGCATTTTTGGTTTATTACATTCAGATACTAGCAAATGGTTTGTTTTTGTTGTTGAAGACTCGCCTTTCAGTGAAAATAACGGGATTTCTTTTAAAATCCATTGAAATAAGGCATAATATAATGTTATATCCAGGTAGTTTGATTATTTGATTAAATCTGTGAAACTGCAGTCAAGGACAATGGAACAAAATGTCTTGATTGCGAATATAAATTGTATCAATTTAATACGCTTTGTTGCTATATTTGTTCGAATTTGAATGCAAAATGTTCAGATCTTGGGAGTTAAAATCAAATATATTGGTGTTACTAGTTCATACTCTAGTCGAATGTATCATTATATTTCTTTGTGACAAAGTGCTATATATTACTGTTCATTTTTTCTATTTTATTGATTTTGACCTGACTCCCATACTGTGGTATTCATATCACCTCCGAAATATTAAAATGTACACAATTCTTATTATAACCCCACTTCAAAATATGCAATGGGGGCTATATGGGAATCACCACTTGTTCCGTCATGTCACATAACATGGTTTTCCATGAATTATTTCTACCAAGCCTAGTTGTGTATATTGTCGGCATATTCTGATTGTGGTCCTGTAGTGATAGATAGTGATAGATAATTTCATTGTCTTGACTGGCGGCCATCTTTGAATTTATCAAAAATATGTCTGACAAAGCGGTATTGTGGGGGTATTAATCACATTCAGTGATAGCTCTAGTTTGTGTTGGTGAAGATGTTTACAGATGAGGCTTAAAATAAAGTAAAATGTTTGTTTGTAATTACCCTCAATATAGCATTACTTTTGTGTCGATAGGTCAGATTTTTATACCCTCACTCTGAAAGGGGGGCATATAGATAAGCACCTGTCTGTCCGTCAGTCCATCACAAAATCTTTTGTCATGCATGCATTAATGTTAAAAATAAAGTACTTTGTTATTCTCTAACATTTCAGTCAATGCAAGTAATCTTCATATATACTTGCTTGTAGTTATAATGAATTGCCTCAACTAAACAAATCATTATTATGTCCCAAATGTTAAACTAATTATCTAGAAAAAAGTTGCTTTACTTTCTCTGCAGATGAGGTTTCCAGTTGACAGAATAGCAGTACCATCAACTTCATCAAGCATTGGTAGTGTTCAGTGAGTAATATTTACTTTTAGCTTGATGATATGTGTATATTTTACCATCAGGATCCTGGTCATAGCAACAAAAACTGTCTAACATGGAAGATAATGATATTAAATTTACATACACTGAATAACTAGGGTTATAGAAAATGAATGCTTTATATTGACAAATACTTTGGCACTAATTTCAACCCGGAAAATATTTAAACTTTACTTAACTTCTGTTCTTTACATAATAAACTGTAAGCTGTGTTTTTGTCATTATTATTCATGCATAAGGTAACAGGCTACAGTTGGTTATGTAACTAGCTGTGTTCCAAAATGTATTTTGGGGCTTTGAAGCAAATAGCTCAACTTAAGTTGGTACAGTAAGTTCCTCATTTTTTCATTGTCAGTATGCCAGTAGAAATTGTAGACAGTGAGGACGAGGAACTACAGGAGGCCATTGAAGCCAGTATTACAGATGCTAATCAAATGTGAGTATTGTGAACATTTACAATCATCACAGTGCACTGTTTGTTACTATACTGTGTGATGGTCCTTAGCTCACTGGACAGGAAGTGATCGCTCAGGTACCTTTAAATGGTTGCCCATTGTCAGCATTGTCAATGCTACCCAATTCATAGAGTCCGCATGTAACCCAGTTGTGCACATCTTTGGTATTTTATAGTCACAAAGTATGTAAACTGCAGTGACTCCATGTTTGTTTTACAATTTAAAGAAAAGACAAGTAACAGCAACTGGACTATTTATTCAACCTAAACAAAATGAATGGTCTAAAGAAGAAAAACATTTATCCATAACACAAATAGCATAAATTGATGATAATGTTAGTACTAGCTGCATGCACCCTAACTATATACATGTAGATTTAACATTTGCATGTTTAAGACTATAATTTAGTTGGATACAAATAATGTTTCAAAAAAGAGAGTGTATTTGTAACAGTGATGTCATGATATGTACTATTGTTGTTTAAAGAGAAAAAATCATGTCTATTCTCCTTCATGATACTTGAGATGTTTTTTTTTGCAATGAATAGTATATGTAGGATATATGTGTATGAAGTGTTCTAAACATTTAAGTCTTCTCAAAACAAACCACAATGATTAGAGCTCAAACATTAGGTATGATGGGATGTCTATTGGTTCTCTACAAGTTTGATGTAATTAAGTAGATAATTTTCAGATTTTTTTGCCAAAATGTCTAACATGACAGCGGAAGGGTGATATATGAATGATCCTCGTCTGTCTGTAACCTTTCGTGTCCACTCAATATCTCCTAAGCCGCCTCGAAGGATTTTGCTGTAACTTGGGTCACATAGCCACCTCTGCTCCATGTCAGGGTCACAAGATTTGAGCCTGGAATTCACTGTCCACTCCTGCATGGGGGATATGGTTGTGTTGTGTTACACCCCTAAATGTGGGTTGATGGGGTATGTCGGTGGCTAAATGGTTTGTTTGAAATGGCATAACATTGTGGTAACATAATTATGGAGTTCATGACATCAACTATTCTTTTAAAAGTATTGCAATAAAATATTACAGACATAATGATTATCAGTGTTACATGTAGTGCCAAAATTGATTTCTGTATCAGTAATATTGTAAAAAAAGAGAAACTCTAAACTGTGGACTTTGAAAAAAATATGAATATGAAAAATATATTATTTTATAGCTTAATTTAAGTATTTCATAGAAGAAAACAGTTAAGAAAATTAAAAAAAACGAACATAAGTATTTTTCTTTTTTGTCAGAACACAACCAGTGGGTTCCCTCAAAGACGTCCTGCAACCCTTCCAACAGGAAGCGGTATCATCCAGTTCTGTCACTAAACTGCTGATTCCTTGCAGCAATGTCTTAGGGAGTGCATTGAGAGGTCTGGACAGGAAGAATGTGAACTTTAAGTCGAGATTATATGTCAAATTCAGTGGGGAGCTGGGCGAGGATCATGGGGGACCACGTCGGGAATTTTTCAGGTTTGTTAGCTCTTCTGAGCATGTCATTGCAAGCTATCGTCGTCAGTGTTTGTCTGTTGTCTTTTGTTTGTCATTGTCTACCCCTATTGATTTGTGGTCACTAGGTCAAAGGTCAATGTCACAGTGCCCTTTAATGGAAACACAGTTTCTTAATAATAATGTTTGAACACTAAGTTCTAGAGCGCTTAAATTTGGTAGGCATATTGGTCATAACCACTCGATGACACCTGTGGTCATTTGGGGTGACATGGTTAAAGGTCATGTTGACATAAAATTATGCTTTAAAAACAATTTCTGCTCAATTACAAGGGAGTGTTTTATGTCTCTATTAAATACATGTTTAGAAATACAAGCAGTTAAATAAGTTTAGAGGAACAACACAAACTCTACACATCTATTGGCAGATGGGGGCATCACAATTGCATGACAAATAACTGCAATGTATGTCAAAGAGTTATTGCCCTTTACTGCAAATTTTTGTCTGTCCGGCTAGCGCAGTCAGTAGCCCGCTACATTACCAGTCCAAAGGTCCTGTACAACCTCGGATCAGTTGGCTACGGTCACTGTGGTGATATGATCACAGATTCTTTTTGAGGTCATTCGCCTCCCAGCACTGATTCAAGTTGGAAAGCTGTCAGTCCCTTGCACTGAACCAAGAAATGCGCTTTCTATATAGAGCCAAGGTAGATCCTGTATAGACCGACAACGTCTTTAAATAACCTAAGCTGTTGATAGGGCGTTGAAACCCAATAAAACCAAACCAAATTACTGCAAATTTACAAAAAGTCTAATATCTCAAGAGGGCATAGAGGACCAACTATAAAATTTGGCATACATGTTCATTGCAGAGAAGGGCCTTCACCCCAGCAATTTTACAAAAATTCAAATATCTCCAGAAGCCTTTGCAGAACAGAGATGAAACTTTGCATATATATATACACATGTATATTAATTGGCAGAGGAGGCATCGCCAATGCTAGGCTAATAACTTTGTGACATATTTCAAAATGTGAGATTTCCCATGCCATTTTCATTGAATGCACATTATTTATGGGAGTTCTAGTTATGACTTTATTGGCTTGCTAAATTTGTATTGCTTATTTATAGGTTGGTTGTGAAATCCCTCCATGAATCTAAGTTTTTTGAAGGGCCACATATTTCTGCCATAACTTAGGCCTAGTGGACAAGGGTCAATACCGGCTTGTTGGGCAATTGGTAGGCTTATGTTTGGCACAAGAAGGCCCAGGGCTTCATTTTCTGTGTAGCCAGCTGTTTGATCTCATGGTGGGAATGGACACAAATTTAAGTGAGGTTGGGTCACTCCTGCCAACAGAGACCACAGGGATTATACAACAGGTAATATGAAATGTTTCTGTTTGTTAGTCTCCTTATGGAAAACACCAGAGAGGACTTGGGTTTATCCTCCATCCATTGATACATCCTTCTGTCTGGAAACACTAAACTGGATCTAAAGTATTGAGTTTGTGAAACATGGCTTATAAATAAAGGGCATCAATAATGGAGACATCAGTGATACTCAGACATTTCTATTTTCCACAATATCTGAAGTATTATTATGATCTTTTACCCAGGTAAGCTTTGTAGGATAAGATGGTACAATTGGAAAAAAATGTCTATTTGATTAGGTCCTCTCATTGCTGAATATTAATTGTGGAGTTAAGATTAGAAATAATATTCCTTACTGGAACAAATACACTAATTTATGTCAAGAGTCTCCAATGCATCTAACAGTTTAATAAAGACATTAACATATTAAACATGGATAATTGGTCAATTTGTTGGTATGGTTTGGTGCGTTAACGTTTAATCAGCAGCATCTACAGGACTACAGTTGAAAATAAAGACGCCCTTATTCAGATGATAACAAAACATTACTTATATTATAGGTACATTTTATTTTTGCCAATACAGTCGACTCTCGTTAAGACAAATTTTTTGGGACCGTAGAAAATAGTTTGTCTTAACGAAAATTCGACTTAAACGTCGGGAGGCCTTACTGTCGGTGTTTCATAAAATAGTTCGTAAAAATTGCACTTTATGTATTTCTCATTAAGAACTATATGTGTTTAATAATCTATACCAGCATAACTAGGTATGTAGGGTAGATGTACATGAAGGCAGGATGTTTTCATCAAGCAAGTATTGTCATATTTATGGGGCTTCCTATTGTGTGAGTGTGAGGCAGATAGAGGGCTATATTAGTCAGCGTATGGTGGAGTTCTAGTTAAGTTTCAGCTTATATTTACAATTGATCACTTTACGATTTTCAATAGTTTTATGACATTACATTTGCAGGATTTATGGGGAAATTGCCCAGTTCATAGATGGGATGAATGATGTCAACAAGTCCTGGGATTTGGTCAGGTCAAACCCAGAGCTTTTCAAGCCCATCTTCTGCTATACCACACCGGAAATCTCTGGAGGCCTGATGCTTGGGTTGTTTAATGTCAACTATAGTGAGGTGGGCTCTAATGACAGAGCCTTTGAGGATGTGACAGTGTATGGTTGGGAGTTGTTCCTCCAATCCATTGAAGGTAGAAATTAATACATATGCAAGAGACAATTGACTCGGTTTGATAATGTAAGAATGTAAACGAGGATCTATGGGTTTTCCTTGTAAATGAAGAATATTACATGGAAACGATTGTTCACCTCAAAATATCTTAGTAGATTAATGTTTTTAATATTGCATAAATGCATGTGTAACCATAGCATGCTGTTGCATAATACATTTAATGAAGAATACCTTAATTAGTAATAAATACCATAGAAATACTACCCAATGTGAATCCAGGGTATGAAAACTGGTTTGGTATCTATATAACAAACAATAAAATGGCACACATTTACTTTTGTAAATTATAAACTACACATGGAAATGATGTAAGACGTATTTTTCAGCTGGAGAAGTTGAAGTGTCATTCCAGGACCTACTGACTTTCGTCCCCGGGGCTGATCATATTCCACCATGTGGGTTCACAAAACCCATAGATATTCAGTTTTACCATCATGATAATGGTCGCCTGCTATTTTCATCAACATGTGCTCTACAGTTATGGCTGCCAAGAGTTAATGACACTGATGTTCTTCCTGCCATGCTTGTGGGGGCCATAAAAGAGTCAAGTGGATTTTTGAAAGTGTGACTCATTGTGTTATCACAGTGCGGGTGTTATACCCCTGTCCAATGAAGTGTCTTTGTAGCAGACTCTGAACAGCGTCAGCATGTCCAGAGATTTAGATATACATGGAGTCAGGAATTTGTCATCACACATATATTGTCAGGATTGTGGACCTGCATTGTTTTATTAATATGCAATAAGGTTTTTAAAGTGTATTATGTCTCCCTTCTCCAAAGGAGACATATTATTTTTGTCTTCGATGTCTGTCCGCTTTTAGCGTGTCTGGGCTTCATCTCCAATACGGCTGGCTGGATTTCAACCAAACTTCACAAGATTGATAAGCATCAAGTGCAGTTTTGCATCCTAATCATGTTATTCTACTCGAATAATTTCTTACTAAGTTATGGCCCTTTGATGTTTTTATAATGTTTTGCCTGTGCTTCATCTTAAATACGGCTGGTTGGATTTCAACCAAACTTCACAGGATTGATAAGCATCAAGTGTAGTTGTTCATCTTTGTCGCTTCGTTCCGCTTAGACAATTTATCATTGAATTATGGCCCTTTGGTGTTTTTATACATGTACAGTGCATGATGAACTGATCAAAGAAAGGTCGTATATGACCATAATTATGTCTTGTTTGCTCAATATTTTATTCTAACAGTTAGTATTACAATTACTGACAGACTGCTATCTGGGAGACATATATTTTTGCTTAAAAAAACCCCATCCTCTTCAATCTGCTGTGTGCAACTCCCACAGCTTTGTATAGTTTGTATAGTTACCAGTTTGCACCATGTGGATGCCTGAAATTTAATTACTAACAGTTTGTTCTTGTGATTCTTATGTAATTTTGATGTACCTCTTTGACTATATGCGGAGTAATGACAAAGGCAGGAAGTGGGGGCAAGTATGTTTTATGGACACATTTCTAGTTTATTGAATATTCTGCATGGTTTGCACAGTGTACGTGATCTTTTGTTGGCAACTTATCTTACAGTTGTACACTTATTTCATTCCAATGTTGTAGCATATTCAGGTACAATGTCTAACAGTACATAAATGCAGTATAGTTTATTGGTATACGGTATTACTCAGATTTAGAATGCAATCTTGCTTGCACAACTTGGTGACGGTTTTCTTTTAAACATGACTTAATAAATGAATAGCCTTGATGTGTAGCTATGCATTATAATGCAGCACAAAGATAGGATTTGTACATCACATAGGTACTATTGGTTTTTCAACATGCAAGTCCTTTTAGTTGAAATGAGATATGCTTAAATCGACGCTAGGAGGCGTAAGCATTTTAAATGCTTATAAACAATAACAATAGAAATGTGATTGCTATTTTCAACATATTTGTTACTTTTCCAATCATTCAAATTGCATACTTGCAGTTTGTGTTCGCATTTTATATACTAGTGTATATCCATAATACACTTTCGTGCAATGCAGTTGTGTTTGGATGATGAAAATGACCAATGGCAGGGGGTGTTGCAAAAACTCGCATATATAAGATTAGTGTGTAGCTGGAAGGTCAAGGTCACTCTTTGAGGTCTGAAGTTCTGATTATTATTTGGGGATATTTTAATTGAAACTATTCACTTAAAACGACAATAACAAGTCTTGTCGTATACTACCTTTAGGCTTCTACTTTTCTCCTAAAACAACAAAACTATGCGTAGTTGGATATACTTAATTATATTGAATTTGTATATTGACTTGGTATATGAAGCAACAAAAACTGTATGAGCCAGCCATGACAAAAGGTCCCTAAATATCACATAACTTATCAAAATTTGTTTTACGTTGCAGTTTGTAATAATAACATCAGTGGAATCTTTACAATTGATGTCCTAACGACATTTCTGTAAAGTTTATGCAGATATCCAAACACTGATTTTTGTTTTTCCCCTATTTGTCATACTTAGTAGAAGTATTCTTGTTTCACTTTGCTTATTTTTAGTTTGTTTAAATGCATATACAGTTAACGGATAGTTATTCATTTTAAGTATTTTATACTCGCTAATTTTGAACAAAACAGAGGCAACAGCCTACTGAAGTAGTTCGAAAGCTGTCAGTCGCTGATTTGAACAATTATTTGTATGTAGTTCATTTATAAGATTGCCTGCTATTTTACATACCCTTTGTTGTGACTGTATACCACATTTACAGTTTCGGTAACAAATAAAAGTAATTACCTTAAATCTTGATGTTGTTTTAACTACCCTATCACTGTTAAGAAAAATAATGGAACTACATGTATATATCACTATACATTATGTTGATATACTTCTGTTGGATTAATATTTTCAAGTTGAATCTCAACCCAGCAAGGCATTAACTTCAAACCTGCTGTATTGACTTTAACTTTTATCAACAGAACAGTTTCAGAATTGTTACAGATAACATAGGTATGAACCTAAACTTTCTAGGCAACTGGTCCTTGCCTGTAAATTTCACTATAATTATCTGCCCCTACTGAACATATAGAGTGTATTTTAGTACACACTTGATTACACGATTATTGTTAATAGCATTGACGCCACTATAGTAACAATGGCGGCGGTCAAGTTTGGGCTAAAAAGGTGAAACGTACTCGTTGCTAGAATTTGACGGACATAATCAAAAAGAGAAACGAAAATAATAAACACGATATCGTGCTTTCCATGTAAATAGATATATCTTATTATCTACCTACGAAAAGAGGAAATTTAAAATAAATCGACTTAAACATGACCTCAATGTAAAGACACCTGTATTTAGGTACGTTTTCATTTTTTTCAAACCCCCGGGCCAATATTGTTGAAGGAGTGCTGGACTCAAGGCACAACTTAGTCGTGTATTTGCCTATAAGTCGCGAAACATTTCTTGTTCCATATGTTTCAATCAGGGACCGTATATGAGTGTGTTCTATTTTCAATGTAAAAATATAAATGTGTATTCACCAACAAATCAAATATACATAATACATATATATTTATTTCTACAGCCATGTCTTTATGAGCAATGGACATAAACATTACTGATCCATTCGAAAAACAGGTTGTAATAATTCTTAAGAAACATCAAAATTAAAAGCAACACAAAATAAATAGCTTATTTATTTAATGATATGAAAATGGAGAAAACCGCTTTTTGTCTCATCCAAATTTTTCAGTTTAGCAGATTTGCAGTTAATATGTCGTTATAAGCCAAATTAAGAAGTTGCGGGCTTCCTGTAAAGTTTCTGGCATTTGCTTGTTGTCCAAACGCATCATCTGGCAGATTCTTGATTGTACTTGCTCATCTACTCCAGAAGCAGATGGAACTTCACAATAGGCAGACATAAACTCGATGTCTGCCTCGTCCACTGGAAACATGTAGTCGTAGGTCCCTGACAAAATCGAAAAACAAAAATGTAAAGTAAATACATTCATAAAAACTGAATTAAGCCTTAAAATGGTAGCGTAGTGAAACTGTGAAATTTTAATTCATGTAAACATATATAAGTACATGTATAATTATTATATGAATTATGTACATGCTTATTTATCATAGTAGAATCTTGGCCAACATCAGAACTTGTTACTTGTAAACAACAACTAGATGCAAGGTATACCAAAAGTGATTACCGTACAATTCTGGATGATGGTACAAAATATCAGGTTTTCCACACGGGGTACCATCTCTTGTATGTCGTCTTTTGTAATGACCATTCTACTCCATACGAACGGAGTCTATTTCTTGATGGAGCCGCATGAAACAAAATCTGAGACACTCTCTGAAAAAATGATAAAATATGAAAGAAAATAGCATATTTTTGGTGTAGGAACATTATCTTGATACAAGTGATGATCTGAAATATGCCAAAACTGCCACCCGTTTACATAAAAAATTCTGAATCTCAGGCTTAAACTTTAAAATGGTAAATATTTTGTTCCTACGTTATTATTACACACTGTAGAGTGAGTAACACGTAATATTCAGGCAAAAATGTATCCGTTTAAATATAATGAAAACGAAATGCTTGTAAATTTAACTTTTGCAATTTTCTATTCTAAGTCTGAGATTCAGTCTAAAACAGTTTGTGAATACGGGCCCTGATTTGCTTTGTCAGTTCATTACCTGATCCGCGGTTAAATAGATAAACTTCGTGTTGTCAGATAATTGACATTCGAATGTACATGTATTTGCACAATTCCGTAAGCTCTTATTTTCATTATCATAGAAATTGGTGTAAAATTCTGTTGATAGGTTAGTCGTGATACGAATATTATACAGGTACCCATTTTTGGGTAACATAAATGTCAACTCGAATATCCTGACAGTATTGATTTTGATTTGTTTTGAGTTTAACGCCCTTACAGACACATGGTGGGTCATTTGAATGGCGTTATCAGTCTTGTAGGATGTACCTGGGTTTCTTATACAATGCAATCATTGCTTTCATTGCAATCGACTGAAGCTTTCTCACTTGAATCAGCGGTGTGAGGCAAATAAGCTCAGAATGGTTCTTTGATAAAATTGCCACAAAGCCGTAGCCAGCCAGACCCAGGATCAATCCAGAGGCGTTCGGATTGGTAGGTTAAATAATTAATCACTGTACCAGTGTGAGCTAATTGACGATGGTAACGGATTGCAGTTAACGGCACATTCAGGACGTTATTTGTTTAACTAATATTATCTTGCTGTAGTACGACAAACATAAATCACGATGTGTTAATTATATAGAAAAATACCTCTGCCGCGAAACTTGTGTAGTTGACAAGATATTTCTGGTGTTCATTTTCTGGTCATCTTACGACAGATTTATAACATAAGGGGATTTCTTTTACTTATTTAAACTTATAAAACGACCACTGATAAAATAAGTGAACTACACAAAGGCAAAAAGCTCTTATTTTTAGCCATTTATGATTTTGTCTATTGCTGGTAAGCTATAAAAAACTTTTTGTGACTTTAAAGCAGACTTACATATGCATGTTATCAGCGGTAGAGAAGATCCCTTGCTCCTCCATGCTGCTATGCACAGTTGATGTAGCTGTCGCCACCAGCTTTCGATCCTCTGTGTTTAAAACAAACAGTATTTCAATCTTACACGGCTGTTATGTTCTTTTTACACAGTGTTTAAAGGGTAACAATAAGATTGGTATGCAAAAAATGAAATCAATTCATCACGTAGATTTCATGTTATTCATTGATTTGTTATACAACTAGTCGAACTAGAATAATATTAGAGTTACCTCACTAGCCTTCAATAACTATCAACCCTAGTATTCTACCTAGTTTTTTCACATTAGATCAATAATACGAGGGTGCTGCAAAAAGGTATGTTTCGGGTGAGTTTAAACTCGTACTACAATGCAAAATCTGGTACTTCTTTATATCATATTAAAGAACAATCACGGTACGACCGATAGTGTTATGTTCAAATAAAAAAAATTCGTAGCTGATGAAATACATATTTTATTGGATTTTAAAGTTGCTCCGCTGATGTATACTGGCCTATGTTCACTAAGTACATTTTAGTTTGACCAGAGGTAAACATTGAACAAGATTCATTTGGTTAATTTAACATATATAAAGCTAAAACCTCGCATGCAAATTTATAGGGATACCATTTCAATGTACAGAACCACTAATCGGCTATTCATTTGTACTGGTCTGAAAAGAAAGCGTAAAAAATCTTTACGACTATCACGAAATACTAATTTTACACTGACCAAAATTTGAGAGGCTGTGTCTTTGCAGTGAATAACAGACAGTTATGACACCAGACTTACTAAACTGGCAGATCCAACCGTAGCAGGATCCCAGTCTGTTCATCTTTTTAGACCCAATCTTCGGGCGTGACGCTTTAATTGGCGATAGCTTGAATATAAACAGATTGTATTAATGTACTATTACATACAGATGAACATTGTCATGACTGCTAGGACAGTCGCTGATAATATGGAGCACGATCTTTTTTAAAGCTTGGACAGAAATCTTCTAGAACACCCACATATCCGGTTACTCCTTCTGTCCGGGTACTTGTATTAACTACAGTTGGCACTGACTATATATCGAGTGTGATAAAAAGAGATTAGTCAATAACTTCGTGATAAATGTTTCAAAAAGAAGTCATGGACTGCAGGCTAGATAAGATATACATGTATATATATCTTAAAGCTCTTTGATAACAAAAATGGATCGATCGAGAATTGTTTACAGTTTCTATCGTAAAACATTCGCTATAAATAACACTAAAATAATAACACAACTCCTTTGTAATCATCATACATTAAGTCGATGTCCAACTTAAGCTTTAACAAAAGTAGCGTCTCTTTCCAAGAGAATCTATTATTTAAGTTCTCACGGATACTTGCATCAGTATCGCCCTCCATGTTTACTCTTCTGCGCATGTTTACATCTAACAGGAAGGCGAAGCTACGATGACACGATGAGACGATGAGACGATGCGATTGCACGATGAGACGATGCGATGACACGATGACACGATGCGATTGCACGATGAGACGATGCGATGACACGATGACACGATGCGATGGCACGATGAGACGATGCGATGACACGATGACACGATGCGATGACACGATGAGACGATGAGACGATGCGATTGCACGATGAGACGATGCGATGACACGATGACACGATGCGATTGCACGATGAGACGATGCGATGACACGATGACACGATGCGATGGCACGATGATACGATGACACGATGCGATAGCACGATGAGACGATGGCACGATGAGACGATGACGCGATAGCACGATGAGACGATGGCACGATGAGACGATGACGCGATGGCACGATGAGACGATGGCACGATGAGACGATGAGACGATGTGATAGCACGATGAGACGATGTGATGGCACGATGACACGATGCGATAGCACGATGACACGATGCGATAAAACATCGTGACATCGCATCGTGCCATCGCATCGTGACATCGCATCGTGCCATCGCGCCATCGTGCCATCGCCCAGTGCGCGATGGGGCGATGCCACGATGGCCCTAACGGAACACTGTAGGAAGTCGGTCGAACAAATTGACCTGTTCCTCCAGGTCTCTCATGACCTAAATTTGTGTTTAAAATGGAACTGTTTAACATTAAAAAGCTACAGGATGAATTCTCAGATCTGCTATTAACATGTTATAGTATATGTATTGAACTATCAACAAATAAATATGGAGACCTTAACGTGTGACAGTAATCTCCCTCCGACATGTTTGAAAAAAATCTATGTATAGGCTCAACTTGTTGTCACGTGTATAACCACCAGCTGTTGTATTATTTATGTGTGATGTTCACAAGCATGGTATTCCTCAACTTTCTAGAACTGACAAACGGTTGAAAATGTCAATATTGCTTAATATGATCTACATACTGGTCACGGTGGTGGCAACAATCGCTCATTTCTTACTGCTAGAGGTGTTCACAAGCAAAGGAAAGTAATCTTTTCACATTAAACTGTGTACTATTACAGTGTAGGCCAAGTAAAGTATTAAATATTAGTTACATTTGGATATTTCATCAACTAGTTACAGAGTTTCGTTGAAAATACAGTGCAACCTATCCAGAGTGGTCCTCTCTTGAGCACCAACCGCTCCTCAATAACAGTACAATGTGTTACTGTAGTATGAAATTACTATCAATTTAACCTCTTTAGAGTAATGACCTCTGAACAACAGCCCAAATGCGCGTATTCGAAAGGTCGTACATGTATATACATTAAGAGAATATATACTATAGCGATCCAAACGAACGATTTTGTCAGTGGTACGCGTGTTTCGGTTTATAAATGAGTTACACCCTTAAAACAGAACAAGCTTAGACGCTTGAAATTACAGATGATCAGAGAAGATCTCTGTTTTCTTTATGTTTTTGTACTTGTTTGAATGACCTTCTACTATCTGTTTCAGAACCCAGCAATTCTAGAGAGTAGTTTGGCCAGGTTTGTTCAATAAATATCACGCTGTGTTGTCTAGACGAGATAAAACTTCGTCTTGTTGAGGATGAGTTACATAGTGCTAGGTATTTGTTTTTGGTCAAGATTTCAGATAACCAGTTTACTCTGACATTTGCTATACTGTCATTGAGACCTTTACAGAACAAGACACCTGAAGTTGTGGATAATGGTCAAATGTTTACTCAAACTGAACAACATTCTATTGTAGCAGGAAATTCCAGCAAATAAATTAGTGTAACTTTTCCGAGTTACTATATTGAGGAATTAAGTCAGAAATGTGCATGTAAGTCAAGGAAAGATCTCTGATAATTTACACCAAATATATTAATTAGTCGGGTCGGGTATATTGCTTCTAATGTTTACCAATTATGATGTTTTAAGACACATGGTCAGCCAGTTTTAAGCATTAGTTTTATTCACATTCCGTAATAATTATGCTTTAGAAAAGTACACGAGTGTGTATGATATGGCAATGTGTCTGTTTTCTAGGTTACATTAATCTTTGTCATCATATTGTATTATCAGAAAGATACATGGATTTGTATAAAATACAGTATACACTGACGTAAGCATGTTGTGTGTTTTACTGTATGTTTTCGACAGCATAATTGCCTTAGCAACTATTTTTTGTTGGATACAGAGAGGACTTGCAACGCTTTCATACTAGCTTTGAATTCTGGTCGAGTCTCTCATTTTCTTTTGGGACTATTTAACTGGTAAAATGTTTAAAGATTATAATCAATATTAAGTAATGTATCATTGTAGGTATTAAAGTAGGGATACTGCTGTCAGGTAGCTCAGTTGGTAGAGCTACCCAAACTAATATAACTGATGTTGATCTGGGGTGGTCTCAGGTTCAATTCCTGGCCTGACGATAACAATTTACTCGTAATAAAAAATTAGGATATTCAAATGATTATTTGAATGCCAAATTGAATAATAGCTTTTTGAAAGGGGCGTGTCTGGGTTTCTATGTTCAGTTCTCTATTACTTCCTTCAGTTCAAAGTACATGTACCAAGGTTAACTCCCCTAATGTGTGTATATCATAATACACAAACACTGATGAACTTGATGAGAAATTTGAAGGCTTCAACAGAGACGAATACATTAAAGAGCTTATGCGTATTAGTCATTCTGATTACTCCCAAGATAAATGACTACAGAGAAAGAGACTTGCCGAAAGAGCCCAAGCGTTGCCGAATTGTTCACAGACTCCCCGAGTGAACATGCGGAACCAAAAGAAGAGAAATACGCCGCTGATTTACGCGTTGTATGCGTATACTCACGGAGTTCACAACCACGGGCTTCTCAGTGAGTTCGAAAACAGTGGTACCATTGGCAAAGATGTTACCATGGTGATATGGATGACGATAACGACAATACATTCTCATGTCCTGACATATTCGGCACTCTCATGAACTGACATTGTCCACATCAAAAAGATGCAAGCATCAGACCCCCATTGTGCTGGACAAGCTACAACACGATGTAAATCAGATCCTTATTCGAAAGTTAACATCTACGTCAATGACAAACTAACCAGGACGACTTCTGGCCGACTGATATCATTTGTCGGCAGTGGGTCAACAAACCTGAGTGAGAGAAACAGAGAGTCAATCTCTACAGCCGCCCATGTCACCAGCGCTGGTCTTACCACCATGTAAAACGAAACTACGACCAACGCTACAACGTTGACCATTACCATGACAACGGGCAACGAAGAAGTGTTGATCTACAAAACTGCAGACTTCGCGAAAAGACTACGATACAAGTCAAGACGACGACCGGCGCGACGACGATGACGGGGATTCGCTATAGGACGATCACTAAATCAACTCTGTTTTACTGTTCTCATACCTGCGCAATAACTAAATCCATATGCAAATGTGCAAGTATTCGGTAGTGTTTTACTGTATATAACTACATACATGTATATATCTATACATACATTTGTGAAGTTGACGAAAAACTTTGAAAACAAATTGTACAATATGTCTACTACAGTTTTAATCCGTATTAAGTATGTTTTCGTATTTCCGACGCTTTAAAAATGAGCACACCTAGTTTCTTCATGACAGTTTGTTTTCGTTTTCAAATAATAACCTCAGTTTTAATATGCTTAGACATTTCCAGTAATAACTCTTTATAAACAGTTACGGTGTTCTTTATAAAGTTCACATTCAAGAATGAAATGATATTCGTCTTCCAACTTATCACAATAACAAGCTTGACTGACCTATCGCATCACTAGCAAATAATATTCGACTCAAAATAGGTTCGCCACTGCAATTTAAAAAGATCGCATTTTGACTAGATCTGAAAAATGATGATTTGTTGTTAAGTATTTTAAAGTGACTGTGTTATCTACGATCCATTATAAATCTGATGAGCTGTCTTACCGTATAGAATCTATTTGATATGAAGACTAAAAGAGACTCATATTTATATAATGTATACTCTTATCTTTAATGTGAAACATAAATGTAGCCTATGTCGTTAAATCAAATGATATATTGCTTTAAAAGAAAGATGTCTCTCCGCTTTTTTAAAATAGAAACTTTTCTGTGTTAAACATAGACATCTCATGTATGTATTATTCTTGGTCATCAATTTTAGCTCGACTATATACAGGGATGAAACAGTCATAACATCCGTTTGTTCGTTCAATATTTATTTACATGTCAAACGATTAATCACTCATCGAGTTCTTGCTACTTTAGGGCTTAAAAGAGCCTTTGACTTGTAAACTAAACATTTTAGGACCCAAAATGACATATAACAAAATAAAGAATGAAATTACTCACCATATCACCGATAATAATATTTTCCTATATTTACTTAAATTTTCAATGTGAACAACTAACTCCGATTTATTATATACATGTGCGTTTTTCAACTAATTGTTCCCGCTATATTGATTCAAAATGTACGGACATCCGGTTCGATTATCCCCAGTGAGAGAAATACATCAAACATTCGAAACCTCGACCTGTTTTGGCTCGAACACAGTAGATACCTCGAACAGGTTCTTAAGTCCCGACGAAATCCCTTCTTATTTCATATTATCTAACAGTAGATCACTCAAACAGAGATGGGTCGACAAAAATGTATAATTATCTTTTATTTCCTCCAATATAAGAGAGCATAAGATATATATATGCACAAAGGTAGAGATTATCACTTAAGTATTTTACTTTATAAAAATTATTGCATATACAAACTTGATCATACGGTCATCATGTATATTCCTTTAACAACAATTTCAAACAACAGGCATCATAAACAATTTTCACTGGAAACAATCAATATTTGTTTCCAAAATCGCGGTATTAACAATTTCAGCGCGGGCGTCGCAAGAAAGTGACTAAGTACCTTTTTTGCATAGCGGACCATTGAAGTGAATTATTATTTTTAAGACACCGGTCCAATTGTTACAAGTTGATTAACTTGTATGACTGGACAAAGAAGTTTAGTATTGCACTCAATGTCTATTATTTACCGCATTCAGGTAATATATCCGATTCTCCCATTTACTTGTGAAGATGAGTTCTATTAGTTCGGATGAAAAGGCGGTATATCTAGATCTTATTTGTAAATACATCTGCTTGAAGCGTGAGACCGAGAGTCTGCTTTATGACAGCTGGGACCAATTTATACATGTATATGTTGGTCCCAGTTGAGAGTTATCCAGGACGATTTACAAACCGGGAAGCCTGAGCTCCTCTATCAACATCCGGAATTATGAGGGACAATACACAATCATTTTTGCTTGGGTCTATTACTTGAATATGTTGTGCTCTGTTTGATAGTTGACTTTGCTTATCTTTAATACTTGTAATAGTTCTTACAATATAGATAGTTTTGCAAGATATCTAGTCATAGGATTAATATGTTAATGTGCTTTTGCAATATATTTATGTTTTGTCTCAGTCTTCCAGTGTTATATAGCTGTTTGTTTCAATTTGATTTGGTTTGATATGTTTATTTTACTGATTCGAAATTATGAAAACTCTCGACACATCACTATCCAATTGAAATTGTATTAATTATATTACAATATCTTTGTAATGTTCTTCACATTGATATGAACCTCATTCAGGCTTCATTTTTCTGTTTAGCACTGCATATGCAATGATGCATACATGTGTATATGTAAGAAATTGAATAATGTTTTTGTTGAATTAAGTATTATAGTGCACATGTAAGTATATGTTCTTTCTGTATCAATGTACATGTCTTTTATTAGTAGATTATTGAATATTTAATTGTACGCTTACAAAAGTGTAAGCTGAATTCCATGTTTTTGCTCACCTGAACGAAGTTACATTTTGCCATCACTTACCATCTGTTGCCCACTGTGACAGCATTGTCGTAAACGCTTACATTTCCGAAACCATGTGGGCAATTTGAATCAAATTTGGTAGATTTGTTCATTGTACGATTGTCCTCAAATATTGTGTCACACATCCCCACTCATATTCCAAAATAGTCACTAGGGCTTCTGATTGCCAGACTTTTTTTCAAAAACAAATTATTTACTCTTTGGCTGATTCGCTATGAACATAGTACATGATTGTACTGTACCAATATTGTATCCAACATCTGATTTGCTGACACATTTTTAATATTATATCTAAAGCTGCTAGATCAGTTTTAACCAAACCAGTTAAAAATGTTCCTTGGATAGTCCTGTGCTGTGTCCCCAGTCTACTTTCAACTTTTAATACAACTACATGTAGTCTAACATACTTTCAACATTTTGTTTGTTTGTTTCATCGGGTTTAACGCCGTTTCTAAACGATATTTCAGTTATATACGGCGGCCGGTTCACCTAACCAGTTTTTCCTGGACTGAATTCTTACCAGTACTAACTTACCCTTCCACAAGGAACCGGCAACTTCTCCACATGTGGAGGAAACTCGACATTTTTTGTCAAATTTCAACATTTTGTACCAGACTAAGCTCAAAAGAGTTTCTTTTAACAAAGCTTGAATGCTTTGACCTGGTTTCATGTATATACTATAAAGATGATTTTTTTGCAATTAAGCTGCAGATGAAGTTAACGGTTTAGTAATAATATTTAACTACAATGTATAATTATATAAATGTTGTTATTGCTTGTGCATATGTGTTCATCATGTTGTATTTATTATGTCTCCCCCATGTTGTATGTTTGCCTGTTCAGTTAACCTTGTTCTCCCTTTATCTCAAAATCCAGTGTTGGATATTCACCAACTTGCTAGGAAGTTTCAGTATGAAGTCTAGTAGTGCATGTTGTAATTGGGGTAATAATGTTAAAGGTCAAGGTCACAGGTGTCTGAAACTTTAAAACCTTGTCTGCTGTTCATCTCTAAAAAACCCTGTTGGATTTTCATCAAAGTTGGTAAAAAGCATTACATGTACTGTGAAGTTAAGTTTTGCATATTACAATTTGGGATCATATAGTAAAGGCCAAGGTCACAGGGGCTTTATGGACAGTAAAGCCTTCTGGTGCATATTGTCCAATTGTTCAGCTTGATTTTTTAATAACAGGGATACAGGAGATTTATTGCAAAATGCCTTCGAAGTGTCAGTGAAAAAATAAATTATTTTCCTAAGAAACAACAAAGAACAATACATGGTCCAGATCGCCCGACTTGGTACAGGCACGAAATGTGTCGGGTTTTACTTGATCTAACACGTGCTCAAACCTCACCTGTCTATCTAGACTGTTTGTTGTCAAACGTTATCACACAATAACAACCTGCACAGTACGCGTACATCTACCAACCGGATGAGATATTCTACCTGACATCCTTTCTGATAAACTAGGTAGTACTTATGCAGTTTCTGATTGACTAGGTATTTGCACAAAGCATATGAATGCTAAAACATCCAGCCTTTGTGAACAATATAAATCCAGAAGAAAGATTGGGTTCACCACTAACTGTTATAAAATTCACATTTGTTCAGTTTCAATCCAAATTATTTATATCAGTATATTTATGATATTTCATACGACATACCTGTACATACAAACCTAATAAACCGATGTAAGTAAAGTAAAGCGTTTCTTTATTATAAAGGGCTATTTAAAGGGCCAGCCAGTTGAGACACCTTCTTTATGACCAAAAGCGACCATAAATACAGAATAATTGAACGGATTTCTAAAAAAGAATATTTGGCGTGTTTTGATATACTTAGGAAAATATTGCAGCCACATTTGATTAAAATCTGACGTTGAGGATATAAAAAAACACGTATTTTAATGATCCCCGTACATTGCCTTTTGTTTCATGCTGCTGTTTTTCATAAAACATAGAGATACGGACAGCAATTGTATGTAGTACATATCGGAAAGGATGGTTTTCGAATTTGGTTCTAGAATGTTGTAATACAACTTTTGTGCTAAGAACGACTTTTTAGAATATTTTCAAGTCTAATAACAATGTACCATCCTGTATATGTTACGTAGAATTGAACTATGACATTTACTAATTACACACTTAATTCATACATTGCCTCTCATGCCACTTTTCCAAATAAAGAGATTTCTATCATCTCCATTAAGTGTAGCATGTCAATGTGTCTTCGTATTTGACAATAACTTGGCATACAACGTCACATAATTTCTACTGAGGTAACAAAATATGTACAGTTCTACAAAGCAATAAATAACAGAAACAAGTAAAGACTTCTACATAATTGTGCACACAAAAAAGACAGAAAATAACATAAAGACAGCTATAGGTTTCTATATATTTGTGTTCTCCAAATACACAGTAAATCAACTGGGACCAGAATGCTTAGGTCCTGACATAACTGGCGCATACCAACATTTTACAATATCTCATCAAAACACTTGTGCAATTTATATAACCCTAATTATAATACATGTATTAAATGACATAATAACGTCAGTGCAAGTATCTGCACATCGTCTTGGTGTGGACAATTTTGGTCAATGTTTCATCATTTAAGGGTATAGGAAATGCGGAGCGGACACGATTTGGGACGGACAGACAGACAGACGGGCGGACAAAACGACGGACATACAACTCTGAAAATAATACAATACGAGAATAGCGTATTTCTAGTCAACTGAAGTTGTGTTCAATACATGCAATTTTAATGAGCAATAAGAACACAATAATGCATATAAACGTACAGCATAATGACATCAATATAATATGTCGTGTGTCCCATCGTGTGTCGTGTGTCGCATCGTGTGTCGTGTGTCACATTGCATGTCCTGTGTCGCACCGTATGTCCTGAGTCGTGTGTCGCATCGTGTGTCGTGTGTCGCATCGTATGTAGTACGTCGCATCGTATGTCGTGTGTCGCATCGTATGCCGTGTGTCGCATCGTATGTCGTGTGTCTCATCGTATGTCGTGTGTCGCATCGTATGTTGTGTGTCGCATCGTATGTCGTGTGTCACATCGTGTGTCGTGTGTCGCATCGTATGCCATGTGAAGCATCGTGTGTCGCATCGTATGTCGTTTGTCGCGTCGTGTGTCGCATCGTTCGTTGTGTGTCGCATCGTGTGTCGCATCGTGTGTCGCATCGTGTGTCGCATCGTGTGTCGTATCGTGTGTCGCATCGTATACCGTTTGTCGCATCGTGTGTCTTATCGTATGTCGTGTGTCGTATCGTATGTCGTGTGTCGCATCGTATGTCGTGTGTCGCATCGTATGTCGTATGTCGCATCGTGTGTCGCGTCGTATGTTATGTGTCGTGTGTCGCATCGTATTTGTGTGTCGTATGTCGCATCGTATTTTGTGTGTCGTGTGTCGAATCGTATGCCGTGTGTCTTGGAGCAAGCGGCACTAACCGGATTCCGCAGCTATATTAGTTTCATAGTCACAACTTTTATAGCGTTGTATATGTACTCTATTGAATTTCATTGGTCAGTCTGTATATGTAATGTACTAGATTGATCATTCTTTTGGGACTAACCATTTTGTATTTGTAATGTGTTTTCAGTTACATAAGGCTTATTTAAACTTTTGTTTTGTTTCTAAACGTATATATTTCTTTTACTTTAAAACAATGAAAGTGAATGAAAGTGAATAAAAGTAGCCTCGCAAACCATGTCGAAATATAGTTACGAATTTGCCTTGCCCATACATTTTATTTACTTCGGGTGATATGCGCTTACCACTTTCTTGGACAATATGCTATGTTCGCGCAAAAAGATGTCATTGAAATTCTAGGAGTTGAGGTATTTGACCCCAGATTGTCCCTAGTTAAAAATAATGCTCGTATTAACTATACGCCACGCAAGTAACATACTTTTGATGTCTTCGATTTTATAGTCCTATTTTTAAAAGTCGACAAAGCGCATCACTGATCACGATTTTTTACTTAACAACAATTTGATATTGATTGATCCAACCTTTGGCCTTTAGTAAATGTTAGTGTGCCTTCAGATCTTGGTCCTACTATATCTATGTAGCATCCATACTGTATCAATTGTTAATATATAGTGCAGTTTGCTGCAATGCGTTCATGGACCAAAATACAAACATTAAATGAACATCAACAAATGTCAAAATAGCGGGTTTGTGCATAATATCTAAACACATTATCAATGTAATGACTTACCAGATATATTTTCTGTACATCCTTCAGCCTGTGATTCGCTTATTGGCGCCGCCCATGAGGGCGGGGCCTTTAATGGAATCACGAAATTTTTGAGACTATGGTAGGAGCATCTATTTATAACTGAATCTATTTTTTTATTAAGGGTTAAACTGCAGTAAATATTACACGTTACTTTTTGTATTTTTATGATTTAGAAAGAAAATATTTTTAATGCATTTGTATTGTCGAATAAAGGGTCTTTTACAAAGTTAAAACGATATGTTTATGATAAATACTTGCTGATCCCCGAAAAATAGGACGATTCTACATAAACAGCATGTGTGTTAGGTGTCGAAGATAAAATAATAAAAAATTAATTATAAAAATCTTCATTTTCAATTTACTTATATCAATATTAACACATTGGTACTTGTAACGTGGATATTTATGCAAGTTACGGTGTTTAAAAGGAAATACGCGCCAATGATAGTATGAAAATGGACTATTCCAAAACATTTCCCCGCCATTACGCTATTCCAAAACGTTGTGTACCAGTTTTGCGGCGCCCTTGGATGCTTTGCATCAATGCATCTTGTTATACATTGAACCATAGTATATGAGTCCGGAATGGAATTTCAAACGACGAATATTCCAGCGCTATGTAAATTTTGGATACGATTATTAACTCCAAATAGTCGAAGTAATTCGGCACAAATTGTAAATGGAATCCAACTATATCCCAACATATAATTCATTGAATGAAGGCTACTGAGTTACCAACAATAGTTTCACCTTTCGCGAACATGCACCCGCAACAACAAAGTCTCATTGACGCTCATACAGTGTAACTAAGGCACACTACACAAAAACACATCTTTTCAAAACCATAATGATTATACACATGTGAAAACCATATCAATAGACACCGATGCGGAACCATGTTAAAACACACCAATATGTGGGCATGCACGAGCTTCTCGTACAGTGACAAGACCGAAAAACCCGTTCCAAATCAGCTATTCTATATAGAAAACTGGGCGATAATATAAACTGATCTTCTAAAACGGGTGTTGCCTCCTTCTCAATATAAAATGCTAAAGTGTCATCACTACCTTCAACTTGTCATGAGTGTACTACGAAATAATAAAAAAATTGCCAGGTGTATATAATTATGTGAACTCATGATTTCCAGATTAAGCACACCCACAATATTTGTCTGTTCATCTTTTAAAGTCAAATACACATAGTAGAGAAGGCTACACTCACTAATAAGAACTTCCCCACAAACATCTAGTCACTAAAAATTATCAGTTAACATAATAGAGCTGCAACTGGAAACATATTTTTCTATATCAATTTAACACAAGCCAAATAATATTTATAAACTAGCAAGTTTAATGCGCATTGCATGTGCGTAGGTTATTTTTTAAAACATATTGAAATAGCTTGTGTTTTAAATGTCACATATTCGCATACTGAGATGGTAGAGTAGTATCATCAAGGACACAAAGGTAACTCTATGTTATACTAAGATGAAAATATAATAGCAAAATCAGGAAAATCAACGTTCAGTAAGTGGTGTTGCTTATTTCTTTGAGAATCTCAACATCTATGGAATTTCAGTTACAGTTCGAAAGATGAATATACCCGAAATCTCGGTACGAGATGCGGTTTTCTTACACTGTTAACTAAGACTTCTGACCAGTGAAGAACAATTCAACATAATCTGAATGTTTTGTTTGCGTCTATTTCCTGGTTTTAGCATAAATACTGTAAATAGCATCTATTTTGCGAGATAGTTTTACCGTGAGATAAATTAGAATACCTACAATAAGCAGTTTAGATCCAAAAAATTGTATTTTTGTTAATTTGAATGTTCTTTTCTACATAACGTTGTATTATGTTTTATGACTTCTGTTCACATGTTGATTGTATGGACCTAATATACCTAAAGAATATGCACAATTTTCCACTTTGAATGCAGTTTATTGATATATTTGAGATCATTTTTGAATGTATTGCCCTTAAATATATTTATTATGTGTTAATCTTACTATTTTGAATGCAATTCGTGTGGAAAATAGAGTTCTGCTTTTATACCTAAAGAATATGCAGCATTTTCAACTTTGAATGCAATTGATGTGTTTAAATAAAGTTCATTTTTGAATATATTGACCTTAAATTCAGATATGATATGTTATATTCCCTGTTTTGAAAGCAATTAGTGAGGAAAATAGAGTTTACCTGTTGATTATATTAACCTAATGTACCTAAAGCATATGCACACTTTTATACGTTGATTGCAATGTATGGGTATTTTTGAATATTTTGACCTTAAACACATCTATAGTGTGTTAATCTTACTATTTTGAATGCAATTAGTGGCGACAATAGAGTTCACCTGTTGATTAGTATTGATGTATATGGAATATAATGTTTATATAAAAGTATATCTAGTTTTATATAGTCTGAACCATTGCATTACTTTAGACTCATCGACATAATTCTGTGTATTTGTCTGTTACCATTCTTATCTCTAGACTTGTAATACATTCGGCATGTACGTTAACATCAGGGCCAGTAATTATAACGGATACTTAAGTTTCAGGTAAATTTCGGTTTTTGCCGAGAAACAAAGAAAAGTAAACGTATCCTATTGAAACTTTTGCAATGTTTGAGTTTTGAGACAGGAATTAACGTTTTGCGGTCACATTTTGGTTTCACATTTATTTAAGAATTTAAAGCTGGGTAGGTTTTAATTAGTTAGAATAACAAATGCTTATTTATCTTTCTAATGCTTTTTTCCTCTAAGTCTCCAATTGTAGGCATATCTAACGACTACAGTTTCAACATCCGAGAGATATATGAAATACTTGAAATACAAGTATTTTAATACAAGTATTTTAATAAGTGTGCGTTTTGACATTTTTGACACCTGGAATCTCAATGACCGTGCTCGCAAACTTTGAGGGGAAAAATCTTGAAGTTACATTTGTATCTGCGCATGGTGGACGGAGCTCCGAAAAACACGCCGTATGTTTAACATTTAACCGGTTCTCACTCGTTGGAAATAAAGAAAATACCCTCACTCGTTGGAAATAAACACTTTGACCATATTAGGCGGTCGTCATACGGTATTTGCGGGGCCGAATTGTCGGTCCAAGTTATTGTAATGCAAGGCAAAGCGTATATTAGAACCTACTTCTAGTTCAGTTTGAATACTTTGAGGTACAGTGAATATAAATTCTTTACATTTTTAGACAACCCTTCATTTAAGCATCTTATGAAATACAGAATATTAAAAGTGAACAAAAAGAAGAGCCATACAACCATACAGCTTCAAACATGCTAAGGTTTGCTAGAAGAGTTATTAATTAACTTGAAAGATATGAGATGGGTTTGAAAAACGCAATCTGACACAAAATTAGATAGTTACACCATAATTCAAGTATTAAATGATTCTGTATAGAATGTTGCAATCATATTAGTATTTGAATTACATTAATTAATAAGAATTACAGATATCAAGGCTACATGATCAGATTCCTTGAATAAGTTTAAGGCCGTAATTACAGTGTATCAATCGAAATATTGTTATGCTCTGGTCCCCAAATATACAACATGACATATCAGTTAAATTCATATATACCATGTTATATTTACTGTTTTGAATGCAATTGGTGAGGAAAATAGAGTTCACCTGTTGATTATATTGACCTAATATACCTAAAGAATATGCATAATTTTCCATTTTGAATGCAGTTCATTGGTATACTTGAGTTCATTTTTGAATATATTGAACTTAAATTCATATATTATGTGTTATATTTTCTATTTTGAATGCAATTACTGAGGAAAATTGAGTTCAACTGTTGATTATATTGACATAATATACCTGTAGAATATGCCCAATTTCCTATTTGAAATGCAATGTATGGGTATATTTGAGTTCAATAGTGACCATTTGACCTAAAATTGATCTATAATATGTTATATTACCAGCTTTGAAAGCAATTAGTGAGGAAAATAGAGTTCACCTGTTGATTATTCTGACCTCATATACATAAAGAATGTGCAAAATTTTCCAATTTGAATGCAGTTCGTTGGTATATTTGAGTTTATTTTAATATATTGAACTAAAATGCATATGTAATAAGTTATATTTACTGTTTTGAATGCAATTAGTGAAGAAAAGAGTTCACCTATTGATTATATAGACCTAATATACCTAAAGAATATGAACAATTTCCCACTTTGAATGCAAAGTATGGGTATATTGGAGTTCATTTCTGAAAATATTGTTCTAAAATTCATATAGTATGTGTTATTTTTTCTATTTTGAATGCAATTACTGAGGAAAATACAGTTCACATGTTGATTGTATGGACCTAATATACCTAAAGAATATGCACAATTTTCCACTTTGAATGCAGTTCATTGGTATATTTGAGTTTATGAGAGTTCACCTGTTGATTATATTGACTTCATGTACCTAAAGAATATGCACAATTTTCCACTTTGAATGCTATTTATGGTTGTATTTGAGTTCATTTTTGAATATATTGAACTAAAATTCATAGGTAATATGTTATATACACTCTTGTGAATGCAGTTAGTGAGGAAAATAGAGTTCACCTATTGATTATATAGACCTAATTTACCTAAAGAATATGAACAATTTCCAACTTTGAATGCAATGTATGGGTGTATTTAAGTTCATTTTTGAATATATTGAACTAAAATTCATATGTAATGAGTTATTTTTACGGTTTTGAATGCAATTAGTGAAGAAAAGAGTTCACCTGTTGATTATATTGACCTAATTTACCTAAATAATATGCACACTTGTCCACCTTGAATGCTATTTATTGTTGTATTTGAGTTCATTTTGAAATATATTGAACTAAATTCATATGGTATATGTTATATTCACTGTTTTGGATGCAATTAGTGAGGAAAAAAGAGTTCACCTATTGATTATATTGACCTAATATACCTATAGAGTATGCCAAATTTCCTATTTGGAATGCAATGTATTGGTATATTTGAGTTCAATTGTGACTATATTAACCTAAAATTCATCTATAATGTGTTAATCTTACTATTTTTGAATGCAATTAGTGAAGAAAATAGACTTCACCTGTTGATTATACTGACCTCATATACATAAAGAATGTGCAACATTTTCCAATTTGAATGCAGTTCATTGGTATATTTGAGTTCATGTTTGAATATATTGAACTAAAATGCATATGTAATAAGTTATATTTACTGTTTTGAATGCAATTAGTGAAGAAAAGAGTTCACCTGTTGATTATATTGACTTCATATACCTAAAGAATATGCACAATTTTCCACTTTGAATGCTATTTATGGTTGTATTTGAGTTCATTTTGAAATATATTGAACTAAATTCATATGGTATATGTTATATTCACTGTTTTGAATGCAGTTAGTGAGGAAAATAGAGTTCACCTATTGATTATATATACCTAATATACCTAAAGAATATGAACAATTTCCAACTTTGAATGCTATTTATGGTTGTATTTGAGTTCATTTTTGAATACATTGAACACAAATTCATATGTAATATGTTATATTCACTGATTTGAAGGCAATTAGTGATGAAAATAGAGTTCACCTGTTGATTATATTGACTAATATACCTTTAGAATATGCACAATTTTCCACCATGAATGCTATTTATGGTTGTATTTGAGTTCATTTTTGAATATATTGAACTAAAATTCATAGGTAATAATGTTATATACACTCTTGTGAATGCAGTTAGTGAGGAAAATAGAGTTCACCTATTGATTATATAGACCTAATATACCTAAAGAATATGAACAATTTCCAACTTTGAATGCATTTATGGGTGTATTTAAGTTCATTTTTGAATATATTGAACTAAAATTCATATGTAATATGTTATATACTCTCTTGTGAATGCAGTTAGTGAGGAAAATAGAGTTCACCTATTGATTATATAGACCTAATATACCTAAAGAATATGAACAATTTCCCACTTTGAATG
Source organism: Mactromeris polynyma (assembly GCA_032209605.1). NCBI lineage: Eukaryota > Metazoa > Mollusca > Bivalvia > Venerida > Mactridae > Mactromeris > Mactromeris polynyma. Next base: position 762,057 of record JASFXZ010000075.1, on the reverse strand, counting down.
CAAAGTATTGGAGTTCATTTTTGAATATATTGTCCTAAAATTCATATAGTATGTGTTATATTTTCTATATTGAATGCAATTACTGAGGAAAATACAGTTCACATGTTGATTGCATGGACCTAATATACCTAAAGAATATGCACAATTTTCCACTTTGAATGCAATGTATGGGTGTATTTAAGTTCATTTTTGAATACTTTTGGTATATTTGAGTTTATGAGAGTTCATCTGTTGATTGTATTGACCTCATATACCTAAAGCATATGCACAATTTTCCTCTTTGAATGCAGTTCATTGGTATATTTGAGTTTATGAGAGTTCATCTGTTGATTGTATTGACCTCATATATCTAAAGCATATGCACAATTTTCCACTTTGAATGCAGTTCATTGGTATATTTGAGTTTATGTTTGAATATATTGAACTAAAATTCATATGTAATAGGTTATATTTACTGTTTTGAATATAATTAGTGAAGAAAAGAGTTCACCTGTTGATTATATTGACCTAATATACCTGAAGAATATGCACAATTTTCCACTTTGAATGCTATTTATGGTTGTATTTGAGTTCATTTTGGAATATATTGAACAAAATTCATATGGTATATGTTATATTCACTGTTTTGAATGCAATTAGTGAGGAAAAGAGAGTTCACCTATTGATTATATTGACCTAATATACCTAAAGAAAATGAACAATTTCCAACTTTGAATGCAATGTATGGGTGTATTTAAGTTCATTTTTGAATATATTGCACTAAAATTCATATGTAATGAGTTATTTGTACTGTTTTGAATGCAATTAGTGAAGAAAAGAGTTCACCTGTTGATTATATTGACCTAATTTACCTAAATAATATGCACAATTGTCCACCTTGAATGCTATTTATGGTTGTATTTGAGTTCATTTTTGAATACATTGAACAAAAATTCATATGTAATATGTTATATTCACTGATTTGAAGGCAATTAGTGATGAAAATAGAGTTCACCTGTTGATTATATTGACTAATATATCTTTAGAATATGCACAATTTTCCAATTTGAATGCAGTTCATTGGTATATTTGAGTTTATGTTTGAACATATTGAACTAAAATGCACATGTAATAATTTATATTTACTGTTTTGAATGCAATTAGTGAAGAAAATTGTTCATCTATTGATTATATTGACGTAATATACCCTTAGAATATGCACAATTTTCCAATTTGAATGCAGTTCATTGGTATATTTGAGTTTAAGTTTGAACATATTGAACTATAATGCATATGTAATAAGTTATATTTACTGCTTTGAATGCAATTAGTGAAGAATAGAGTTCACCTGTTGATTATATTGACTTCATATACCTAAAGAATATGCACAATTTTCCACTTTAAATGATATTTATGGTTGTATTTGAGTTCATTTTTGAATATATTGACCTAAAATTCATATGAAATATGTTATATACTCTCTTGTGAATGCAGTTAGTGAGGAAAATAGAGTTCACCTATTGATTATATAGACCTAATATACCTAAAGAATATGAACAATTTCCCACTTTGAATGCAAAGTATTGGAGGTCATTTTTGAATATCTTGTCCTAAAATTCATATAGTATGTGTTATATTTTCTATTTGGAATGCAATTACTGAGGAAAATACAGTTCACATGTTCATTGTATGGACCTAATATACCTAAAGAATATGCACAATTTTCCATTTTGAATGCAATGTATGGGTGTATTTAAGTTCATTTTTGAATACTTTTGGTATATTTGAGTTTATGAGAGTTCATCTGTTGATTGTATTGAGCTCATATACCTAAAGCATATGCATAAGTTTCCACTTTGAATGCAGTTCATTGCTATATTTGAGTTTATGAGAGTTCATCTGTTGATTGTATTGACCTCATATACCTAAAGCATATGCGCAATGTTCCACTTTGAATGCAGTTCATTGGTATATTTGAGTTTATGAGAGTTTATCTGTTGATTGTATTGACCTCATGTACCTAAAGCATATGCACAATTTTCCTCTTTGAATGCAGTTCATTGGTATATTTGAGTTTATGAGAGTTCATCTGTTGATTGTATTGACCTCATATACCTAAAGCATATGTGCAATGTTCCACTTTGAATGCAGTTCATTGGTATATTTGAGTTTATGTTTGAATATATTAAACTAAAATTCATATGTAATAGGTTATATTTACTGTTTTGAATGCAATTAGTGAAGAAAAGAGTTCATCTGTTGATTGTATTGACCTCATATACCTAAAGCATATGCACAATATTCCACTTTGAATGCAGTTCATTGGTATATTTGAGTTTATGAGAGTTCATCTGTTGATTGTATTGACCTCATATACCTAAAGCATATTCGCAATTTTCCACTTCGAATGCATTTCATTGGTATATTTGAGTTTATGAGAGTTCATCTGTTGATTGTATTGACCTCATATACCTAAAGCATATGCACAATTTTCCTCTTTGAATGCAGTTCATAGGTATATTTGAGTTTATGAGAGTTCATCTGTTGATTGTATTGACCTCATATACCTAAAGCATATTCGCAATTTTCCACTTAGAATGCATTTCATTGGTATATTTGAGTTTATGAGAGTTCATCTGTTGATTGTATTGACCTCATATACCTAAAGCATATGCACAATCTTTAACTTTGAATGCAGTTCATTGGTATATTTGAGTTTATGAGAGTTCATCTGTTGATTGTATTGACCTCATATACCTAAAGCATATGCACAATTTTCCATTTGAATGCAGTTCATTGGTATATTTGAGTTTATGAGAGTTCATCTTTTGATTGTATTGACCTCATATACCTAAAGCATATGCACAATTTTCAACTTTGAATGCAGTTCATTGGTATATTTGAGTTTATGAGAGTTCATCTGTTGATTGTATTGACCTCATATATCTAAGGCATATGCACAATTTTTCACTTTGAATGCAGTTCATTGGTATATTTGAGTTTATGTTTGAATATATTGAACTAAAATTCATATGTAATAGGTTATATTTACTGTTTTGAATGCAATTAGTGAAGAAAAGAGTTCACCTGTTGATTATATTGACCTAATATACCTAAAGAATATGCACAATTTTCCACTTTGAGTGCTATTTATGGTTGCATTTGAGGTCATTTTTGAATATATTGAACAAAATTCATATGGTATATGTTATATTCACTGTTTTGAATGCAATTAGTGAGGAAAATAGAGTTCACCTATTGATTATATTGACCTAATATACCTATAGAGTATGCCAAATTTCCTATTTGGAATGCAATGTATTGGTATATTTGAGTTCAATTGTGACTATATTGACCTAAAATTCATCTATAATGTGTTAATCTTACTATTTTTGAATGCAATTAGTGAAGGAAATAGAGTTCACCTGTTGATTATATTGACCTAATATACCTATAGAGTATGCCAATTTTCCAATTTGGAATGTATGGGTATATTTGAGTTCAATTGTGACTATAATGACCAAAAATTCATATATAATGTGTTTTATTTACTATTTTGAATGCAATTAGTGAGGAAAATGCAGTTCACTTGTTGCTTATAAGGATCTAATGTACCTAAGGAATATACCAAATTTTCCACTTTGAATGCAATGTATGGGTGTATTTCAGTTCATTTTTGAATATATTAACCTTAGTTACATCTATAATGTGTTAATCTTACTATTTTTGAAGACAATTTCTGAGGAAAATAGAGTTCACCTGTTGATTATATTGACCTAATATACCTGTAGAATATGCCCACTTTTCTATTTGGAATGCTATGTATGGGTATATTTGAGTTCAATTGTGACTATATTGACATAAAATTCATATACAATGTGTTATATTAAAAATTTTGAATGCAATTAGTGATGAAAATACAGTTCACCAGTTTATTATATGGACCTAATGAACCTAAATAATATGCACAATTGTCCACTTTGAATGCAATGTATGGGTATATTTGAGTTCATTTTTAAATATATTGACCTTAAATACATCTATAATGTCTTACTCTTACTATTTTGAATGCAATTAGTGAGGAAACTAGAGTTCAACTGTTGATTATATTGACTTCATATACCTAAAGAATATGCACAATTTTCCACTATATATATTTATATTTATCGCAAACTTTGAGGGGAAAAATCTTGAAATTACATTTGTATCTGCGCATGGTGGACGCAGCTCCGAAAAACACGCCGTATGTTTAACATTTAACCGGTTCTTACTCGTTGGAAATAAAGAAAATACCCTCACTCGTTGGAAATAAACACTTTGACCATATTAGGCGGTCGTCATACGGTATTTGCGGGGCCGAATTGTCGGTCCAAGTTATTGTAATGCAAGGCGAAGCGTATATTAGAACCTACCTCTAGTTCAGTTTGAATACTTTGAGGTACAGTGAATATAAATTAGTTACATTTTTAGACAACCCTTCATTTAAGCATCTTATGAGTTATACTATGAAATACAGAATATTAAAAGTGAACAAAAAGAAGAACCATACAACCATACAGCTTCAAACATGCTAAGGTTTGCTAGAAGAGTTATTAATTAACTTGAAATATATGAGATGGGTTTGAAAAAAGCAATCTGACACAAAATTAGATAGTTACACCATAATTCAAGTATTAAATGATTCTGTATAGAATGTTGCAATCATATTAGTATTTGAATTACATTAATTAATAAGAATTATAGATATCAAGGCTACATGATCAGATTCCTTGAATAAGTTTAAGGCCGTAATTACAGTGTCTCAATCGAAATATTGTTATGCTCTGGTCCCCAAATATACAACATGACATATCAGTTAAATTCATATGTACCATGTTCTATTAACTGTTTTGAATGCAATTGGTGAGGAAAATAGAGTTCACCTGTTGATTATATTGACCTAATATACCTAAAGAATATGCATAATTTTCCATTTTGAATGCAGTTCATTGGTATACTTTAGTTCATTTTTGAATATATTGAACTTAAATTCATATATTATGTGTTATATTTTCTATTTTGAATGCAATTACTGAGGAAACTTGAGTTCAACTGTTGATTATATTGACATAATATACCTGTAGAATATGCCCAATTTCCTATTTGAAATGCAATGTATGGGTATATTTGAGTTCAATAGTGACCATTTGACCTAAAATTGATCTATAATATGTTATATTACCAGCTTTGAAAGCAATTAGTGAGGAAAATAGAGTTCACCTGTTGATTATTCTGACCTCATATACATAAAGAATGTGCAAAATTTTCCAATTTGAATGCAGTTCGTTGGTATATTTGAGTTTATGTTTGAATATATTGAACTAATATGCATATGTAATAAGTGTATATTTACTGTTTTGAATGCAATTAGTGAAGAAAAGAGTTCACCTATTGATTATATAGACCTAAATATACCTAAAGAATATGAACAATTTCCCACTTTGAATGCAAAGTTATGGGTATATTGGAGTTCATTTTTGAATATATTGTTCTTAAATTCATATAGTATGTGTTATTTTTTCTATTTTGAATGCAATTACTGAGGAAAATACAGTTCAACATGTTGATTGTATGGACCTAATATACCTAAAGAATATGCACAATTTTCCTACTTTGGAATGCAGTTCATTGGTATATTTGAGTTTATGAGAGTTCACCTTGTTGATTATATTGACCTTCATTATACCTAAAGAATATGCACAATTTTCCACTTTGAATGCTATTTATGATTGTATTTGAGTTCATTTTGAATATATTGAACTAAAATTCATAGGTAATATGTTATATACACTCTTGTGAATGCAGTTAGTGAGGAAAATAGAAGTTCACCTATTGATTATATAGACCTAATATACCTAAAGAATATGAACAATTTCCAACTTTGAATGCAATGTATGGGTGTATTTAAGTTCATTTTTGAATATATTGAACTAAAATTCATATGTAATTGAGTTTATTTTTACTGTTTTGAATGCAATTAGTGAAGAAAAGGAGTTCACATGTTGATGTGTATGGACCTAATATATACCTAAAGAAATATGAACAATTTCCATCTTTGAATGCAATGTATGGGTGTATTTGAGTTCATTTTGGAAATATAATTGAACAAAATTTCATAATGGTATTATGTTATATTCACTGTTATTGATGCAATTAGTGAGGAAAATAGAGTTCACCTGTTGATTATATTGACCTAATATACCTATAGAGTATGCCAAATTTCCTATTTGGAATGCAATGTTTTGGGTATATTTGAGTTCAATTGTGACTATATTGACCTAAAAATTCATCTATAATGTGTTAATCTTACTATTTTTTTGAATGCCAATTAGTGAAGAAAATAGAGTTCACCTGTTGATTATATTGACCTAATTATACCTATAGAGTATGCGAAATTTCCTATTTGGAATGCAATGTAAGTAATGGAGTATATTTTGAGTTCAATTTGTGACTATAATGACCAAAAATTCATAAATAATTTGTTTTATTTACTATTTTTGAATGCAATTAGTGAGGAAAATTACAGTTCACTTGTTGCTTATAAGGATCTAATTGTACCTAAGGAATATGCAAAATTTTCCAACTTTGAATGCAATGCAATGGGTATATTTGAGATTCATTTATGAATATATTGACCTTAGATACACTCTATAATGTGTTAATCTTACTATTTTTGAAGGCAATTACTGAGGAAAATAGAGTTCAACTGTTGATTATATTGACTTCATATACCAATTTCCACTTTGAATGCAGTTTATAGATATATTTGAGATCATTTTTGAATGTATTGCCCTCTAAATATATTGATTACATGTGTTAATCATTACTATTTTTGAATGCAATGTCGTGTGGAAAATAGAGTTCACCTTTTATTACCTAAAGGAATATGCAGCAGTTTTCAACTTTTTGAATGCAATTGATGTGTTTTAAATAAAGTTCATTTTTGAATATATTGACCTTAAATTCAGATATTGATATGTTATATTCCCTGTTTTGAAAAGCAATTAGTGAGGAAAATAAGAGTTTACCAAGTTGATTATATTAACCTAATGTACCTTGTAAGCATATGCACACTTTTATACGTTGATTGCAATGTATGGGGTATTTTTGAACATTTGACCTTTAAACACATTCTATAGTGTGTTAATCTTACTATTTTGAATGCAAATTAGTGGCGACAATAGAGTTCACTCTGTTGATTAGTATTGATGTATTATGGAATATAATGTTTAATATAAAAAGTATATCTAGTTTTATATAGTCTGAACCATTGCATTACTTTAGACTCATCGACATAATTCTGTGTATTTGTCTGTTACCATTCTTATCTCTAGACTTGTAATACATTCGGCATGTACGTTATACATCAGGGCAGTAGTAATTATAACGGATACTTAAGTTTCAGGTAAATATTCGGTTTTTGCCGAGAAACAAAGAAAAGTAAACGTATCCTATTGAAAACTTTTGCAATGTTTGAGTTTTGAGACAGGAATTAACGTTTTGCGGTCACATTTTGGTTTCACATTTATTTAAGAATTTAAGGCTGGGTAGGTTTTAATTAGTTAGAATAACAAATGCTATTTTATCTTTCTATATGCTTTTTTCCTCTAAGTCTCCAATTGTAGGCATATCTAACGACTACAGTTTTCAACATCGGGACGAGATATATGAAATACTAGAAATACAAGTATTTTATACAAGTATTTTAATAAGTGTGCGTTTTTGACATTTTTGACACCTGGAATCTCAATGACTCGTGCTCGCAAACTTTGAGGGGAAAAAATCTTGAAGTTACATTTGTATCTGCGCATGGTGGACGGAGAGCTCCGAAAAACACGCCGTATGTTTAACATTTAACGGTTCTCACTCGTTGGAAATAAAGAAAATACCCTCACTCGTTGGAAAATAAAACACTTTGACCATATATAAGCCGGTCCGTCAATACGGTATATTGCGGGGCCCGAATTGTCGGTCCAAGTTATTGTAATGCAAGGCAAAGCGTATATTAGAAACCTACCTCTAGTTCAGTTTGAATACTTTGAGGTACATGTGAATATAAATTCTTTACATTTTTAGACAAACCCTTTCATTTAAGCATCTTATGAAATACAGAATATTAAAAGTGAACAAAAATGTAAGAGCCCATACAACCATACAGCTTCAAACATGCTAAGGTTTGCTCAGAAGAGTTATTAATTAACTTGAATATATTATGAGATGGGTTTGAGAAACATAAGCAATCTGACACAAAATTAGATAGTTACACCATAATTCAAGTATTAAAATGATTCTGTATAGAATGTTGCCAATCTATATTAGTATTTGAATTACATTAATTTAATAAGAATTACAGATATCAAGGCTACCATGAGCAGATTCCCTTGAATAAGTTTAAGGACCGTAATTACAAGTGTCTCATCCGATAATATTGTTTGCTCTGGTCCCCAAATATACAACATGACATATCAGTTAAATTCATATATACACATGTTATTATTTACTGTTTTGTGAATGCAATTGGTGAGGAAAATAGAGTTCACTTCTGTTGATTATATATGACCTAATATATTCCTAAAGAATATGCATAATTTTTGCATTTGTTGAATGCAGTTCATTGGTATATCTTGAGTTCATTTTTGAATATATTGAACTTAAATTCATATATTATGTGTTATATTTTCTATTTTGAATGCAATTACTGAGAAAATGTGAGTTCAACTGTTGATTATATTGACATAATTATACCTGTAGATATATGCCCAATTTCCTATTTGAAATGCAATGTAATGGGTATATTTGAGTTCAATAGTGACCATTTTGACCTAAATTGATCTATAATATGTTATATTACCAGCTTTGAAAGCAATTAGTGAGGAAAATAGAGTTCACATGTTGATTGATATGGACCTAATATACTTAAAGAATATGCACAATTTTCCACTTTGAATGCAGTTTCATTGGTATATTTTGAGTTTATGAGAGTTCACCTGTTGATTATATTGACTTCATATACCTAAAGATATATGCACAATGTTCCACTTTGAATGCTATTTATGATGGTTGTATTTGAGTTCATTGTTGATATATATTGAACTAAAATTCAGAGGTAATATTGTTATATACACTCTTGTGATGAAGTGCAAGGTTTAGTGAGTGAAAATAGAGAGTTCACCTATTGATTATATAGGACTATTTACCTAAAGAATATGAACAATTTCCAACTTTGAATGGCAATGTATGGGTGTATTTAAGTTCATTTTTGAATATATTTGAACTAAAATTCATATGTAATTGTAGTTATTTTTACGGTTTTTGAATGCAAGTAGTGAAGAAAAAGAGTTCACTCTGTTGATTATTTTGACTCTAATTTACCTCAAATAATATGCACACTTGTCCACCTTGAATGCTATTTATTGTTGTATTTGAGTTCATCTTGAAATATATTGAACTAAATTCATATGGTATATGTTATATTCACTGTTTTGGATGCAATTAGTGAGGGAAAATAGAGTTCAACCTATTGATTATATTGACCTAATATATACCTATAGAGTATGCCAAATTTCCTATTTGGAATGCAATGTATTATGGTATATTTGAGTTCAATTGTGACTATATTTGACCCTAAAATTCATCTATAATGTGTTAATCTTACTATTTATTGAATGCAATTAGTGAAGAAAATAGACTTCACCTGTTGATTATACTGACCTCATATACATAAAGAATGTGCAACATTTTCCCAATTTGAATGCAGTTCATTGGTATAATTTGAGTTCATAGTTATAATATATTGAACTAAAAATGAATATGGTAATAAGTTATATTTATACTGTTTGTGATGCAATTAGTGAAGAAAAGAGTTCACGCTGTTGATTATATTGACTTCATATACCTAAAGAATATGCACAATTTTCCACTATTTGAATGCTATTTATGGTTGTATTTTGAGTTCATTTTTGAATATATGGACCTAATAAATCGTCATATGTAATATTTTACTATACTCTCTTTGTGATAATGCAGTTAGTGAGAAAATAGAAGTCTCACCAATTGATTATAAATACCCTAGACGCTAAGAATATCACCACTCTTTGAATGCAATTTATGAAAGGGTGTCCAACTTTGAAAGTCAATATGTAGGGTGTAAGAACCTAACTTATTTATATAATGAACTAAAATTCTAAGCTAGTATGAGTATATAATGCAATTAGTGAAGACAAAGAGCTGTCCAAGCAATAGTGAAGAAAGCTTCAATATGTGAATGCCCTAATTACCCTAAATACTGATGCACAATTGCCCACACTATTGATAGCTTGCATATATATTGTTGGTCATTGACGTCTCATTTTTGAATACATTGAACACAAACATATTCATATGTAATATGTCACTGAGTACCTGATTTGAAGGCCGACAATTATATTGTGTGATGACGAAAGTAGACGTTCACACTGTTTGATGTATATAGTGACTAATATACCTTATAGAATATAAGCACAAATATTTTCCAATCTGAATGCAGTTCATGGTATATTTGAGTCTAATGTATTTGCAACATATAGAAACCTAAAAAGCCACATGTAATACAGGTTTTATATACAGGTTATGAATGCTCAATTAGTGAAGAAAATTGTTCATCTATGTGATTATATTTGACCTACTATACCTTTAGAATATGCAACGAATTTTAATTTCAGAATGCCGTTCAATCTGGTATATTTTGAGTTTCATGGTCAAGTGAACCAACATTTGAAACTAGAATGCATATGTAATAAGTTGTATATACTGCTTTGAATGCAATTAGTGAAGGAAAAGAGGTTACACCTGTTAAGATATTATATTGACTTCATAAGACCTAAAGATATGCTCAATTTTCCACCATAATGCCGAATGCTATTTGATGGGTTGTATATTTGAGTTACATTATTGCATATATTGAACTACAATATCCTAGGTACTAATGAGTCCTCCCCCCCCCCCCCCCCGCCCCCCTCCCCTATACACTCTTTGTGAATCAAGTTAGTGAGGAAATAGAGTTACACCTAATTGATTGAATATAGACCTAATTACCTAAAGAATATGATACAATTTCCAAGCTTTGAATGCATTAAGGTGTCGTCTTTAAGTATCACTTTTTGAATCTATTGAACTAAACTTCATATGGTAATGGGTTAGATTTTTACTGTTTTGAATGACAAATATAGTAGAAGAAAACCGAGATCACCCTTAGGTGATTATATATGAGCCTAATATACCCTAATTAATATGGCACAATTAGTCCACTTTTGAATGCTATTCTATGGTTGTATTTGAGTTCGCAAGTTTGAGATACCCATTTAACAAAACAATATGTAATACTGTTATATTACACTTGATGTGATGAATAGTATTATAAATCGTGAAGAACAATATGACTTCCACCCAGTTGATTATATGACCTCAATATACATAAGAATGTGCACACATTTTCCACAATTTAGAATGCAGTTCATTGGTATGATTTGAAAGTCATGTTATAATATATCTGAACTAAATCTGTCATATGTAATAAGTTATATTTAACTGTTATTGAATGCAACATCAGTGAAGAAAAGAGAGATTCACTGTTGATCATATTGACTTCAATACCTAAAGAATATCTGCAAAATTTTCCACCTAGTGAATGATACTTTATGGGATTGTATTTGAGATTCATTTTTGAATATATTGACCTAAAATCAAGTATGTACAATATGTTAATATACTCTCTTGTGAATGCAGTTAGTGAGGAAAATAGAGTGTCACCTAATTGATTATATAGCACCTAATATACCCTCTAAGAATAATGAACAATTCTCCCACACTAATGCAAAGAGATTGGGAGTTCATTTTTGATATATTGTCCTAAAATTCAATTAGTATGTGTAAGTATATTTTCTAATTTTGAATGCAACTTACTGAGGAAAATACCAGTTCACATGTTGAATGCAATGGCCCTAATAGTACCTAAAGAAATATGCCACAATTTTTCCACTTTAGAATGCATGGTAATGGGAGTATATTAAGTCATTTTTGAATACTTTTGGTAATATTGGAGTTCTCATGAGAGATCATCTGTTGATTGTATGTGACCTCCATATACCAAAAAGCAATACTGCACAATTTTCAACTTTTGAATGCAGTTCAGTGGTATATTTGAGTATTATGAGAGTTCACTCTTCTCGATTGTAAGTTGACCTCAACTATACCTAAAGGCAAGTGCACAATTTTTTCCTCTTTGAATGTCAGTTCATTGGGTACTATATGATGTT